>CM055911.1:14081455-14128955 GCA_029582155.1 Panopea generosa | reverse complement strand
CCCCATGTCTTCCTCCAATTGCATGAGGTACGGGTTTAAAACCCGTAGGAAGTTCGTTTTTTTGATACATGCACATCTTATAGTTTTCTAAAAACATTTAAAAGTTACAAAATATTGGTCCCAGGAGTAAATAACAACCATATTTTATTATATAAATTCTCCCTGTAATGCAGCATCCCCACTCCCGTTACCCACATATCACTGAAACGCTCCTACGCCCATGAATTTCGAATATAATGTTGACGTTTCTAGTTGTTTAACTGTGATGTCGACATCAGTACACTGATGTCAACATCAATAACTAATAAGTTGGTGGCAGGACTAACTGACGTTTTTAACTAGTCAGTCACTTACTGATGATGCCATAATCATCTGAATAACTGAATGAATAAGACGTTGATGTCCACATAATGGGTGTGATGCCGACATCACACGATCCTGATGTCGACATAATGAAGTGACGAACTAACTATAAGGCTGGCATACTATGCCAACAAAAGATTATGAGTGAGATGTCGACATCATGAGTTCTTGATATCCACATAATGAAGTGACTATCTGATTATCAGAGTGGCAGAACTTTGCCACCATATCACTTAATGCTATTTTAGCAAGTTAGTCACCTATTGACGTTGCAATAATCATTTGTATTAGTGACTTGATAAAAACGATATTGTCAGCATAAACAGTGAGTTGTCGACATAATAATCTGACTATCTGGCTGCAACACGACACTCGATGACCGACTTCTAGATGAGCCACACTCAAAAACCGGGTGTCACTGGGCAGCCCAGAGGGTGTACAAGACACCTGAGGTGTCTATTGAAACCCAAGTATTAGCCGTCGGCGGACATTGGCGGCGGGCGAGATGCCGTCTAGACAACCTGTGAGGTTTGTTATAAAATCTTTGGCGGTTATGCCTTGTGACAGTGCGGTGTGTTTGTTGCAATCTAACGTACCAAAGTGTTTTTGCTAATGTCAACTATGTTGTCCTTGGCGTTATTCCTGATAAGTTTCATCGCAGCGTTTCAAGGCGGAGGTTAGTCTTTTATTAATTAGTATTGCCTATTTAAGAAACCGTAATCACTAAATTGTTAAGTGGAAGTAATTTAGAAATTCAATCTGTCTAGTTTTCTGATTGCATGATTACTGATATATAACTTCCATATATTTCGAGTATCCAGCTAAATGACATTTAAAATAAATTATGAAGGGAAACCACAAAGATATTGCCATGGTGGCACTGCTTGAAAAAAGTTTTGTTAAAAAACACGTTATTCGAATGAAATGGAAGACGTTTGCTAGATGGGTCATCCGCGACCGAGTGGTCTAAGGCGGTGTTGTTTAAGAACCTCTGACCTCTGAGATTTTGGGTTCAAGCCCAACTAGGTCCAAAACTGTACGCGAAAAGTTCTGCCAGTTATTTGCGTTAGACCCTTACATGTATATAGTGTTATGCCGTTTAGTCGCATAGAAGTAGGGTCAGTACTGTCATGGTTCAATTCTAGTTATACTCTTTAAAGTAAGGTGTATATGTTTGATAAACAAGTATTTAAATTATAAAGTTAATAATAACGTTATTATTCTATAATGCCTACATCAAACATATAAAAACTGATTACATTCATGCCAAGGTGTTCCATCACCAAAAAAACTTGATATGCCATATAAAACATGAAATGTGTTGAAAATGGTGTTTAATCCATTAAAAATCCGTTTTACTTTCTTCAATTTTATCTATTAATTCATTGATATATTTATTAACCGAGCCATCTTAGTTGAGTAAACATAACATGAGACGTTTTGAAAAAGACTGTAACTAATGTTGGAATAACCTGTGGTTCAACCTATTTGCTTTTGTTCATGCTTAGTATACCTTTTTTCATATATATGGGTATCGTTTGATGAAACTTGCAATAAAACATTATCAAATTAAATGTAGTTTTTTCATTCACTATGTTTTTGTTTCGACAATACATTTATGTTTATTCTTTTTAATAATTACAGAGATTTATAACTAATGTTTTTAATATTTTCTCTGGTATAAATAATGAAATAAAAATAAATATGTTCAGTGTTTTCAGTTATGAAATAAATATACAAATGAGGATGTTTGTTTTTTTATCAAATATTATGTCTGGTATATTCATTCATGCTAATTATTAAGTTAGTGTGAGTGCTGCCCATATCACATTTGCAGCACACATGTATAAGCGGTGAATGGAACAAGTACAGATATATCTAAACAGAATTAAACGCATCGACTTCTTTAACGAAAAATCAATTTTCGAATAAATTATAATTTTCTTTTATGAAAGTGCCAAGTTCACATACTCAACATCATATTAATTATGGGTCAAATCGTTTTAAGCTTTAAAATAGTAAACATTATAATTTCAATAAATATGTTGTAAGAATAGGATTTGGAATAAATGTAAGAAAATAAATAGTATAGTAAGAGTATGTATTTGAGATTTAAATATTCATTATTTTTAAATTCTATGAATAAAGTAGTTTTAGGGCTAAGAAAAAAATTAGGTGATAATAACTAACTTCTGCAAATGAAAGAAAACGAGAAAAATTATGAAAAAAAGTAAATATATAAATGTCTCCAAGACTCGGTTTTTAAGTGTGTCATTTCACAATCTCGTATAAGGCCTATATTCGGTTTAAACGAATAAATATTATTGTATCACGAGAATTAAGAGCACAGTTGTGTGCATTCTGTATCACCTGTAAATAGAGATCAACTACACTTATATTTTGAAATTTTATTGCATAATAAGGCCTAAGATTTTCATTGTAAACAAAGACACGCGGGATTGTTAGTGTTTTATGCTAGCAGGAGTATTACATAACGCTTTTAAAGTGCAAAGTAACAGGTATGTTGACCGGCTTGAATTTTAAAACGGAGTGCAGTGACACCACTAAATTATAAGGTCCGTATTCTAAAATTCAATAAAATGACGAGACATTTTAACACCAGTAATGTCACACTGCAGTCTGCCTTTGCTCTACTCAACTGATACAATAAGTCATAGCCTTTATAAACATTTTGAAAATATTTCTCCAAACCAAATAACAATGGGTTTATAACACATAAATTGAATTGCCGTCGAGAAAAGGGGCTGCAACTGTGTAGTGAGAAAAGCATTCGTGTAAATGTATAATACATTGTAACAGCTCGAAATGTCAACACATTAAATGTAAATTGTTGCACGTACCTACATCTACATTATTGCGAAAACAGTCTATATAGGTAATCGCAATAAACATTTTAATTACTTACAGTCGCCTGGATTACCGGTGCAGGAACATATTAAACCTGTGACAATTGTTTGATAACAACCAAGGCTATCGTCACTTCCGATTCATCGTTATTTCTTTCCTACATCTTTCTTCGTCGATTATTATATACAATAACTGAATAATAAACAATAACTGGCCCATTTTTCTGAGTTTACTATAGAAAGAAGTTTATATTCGTTCTTAAAAGTTGTTGAATTTTTTAAACTTGTCGGTAAAACTGATATTATGATCGGCAAGATCCCCATCTATTCTACAAGTATATATCCCATTATCTTCGCAGAATGCAGTTCCATCACTTGGACAAACCCTTCTGGTGGAACTGGTTCGGCTCCAACTGCAATTGTTGAAGGAACAACTGCAGGTGCGATTGGGTATACGGCTGCTGCGACATCAGACGGAAATGGAAGCCCGTCTTCTGTGACACTAACCTTGGCTGCTGGTGGGCTGTTCTCTATAGCTACCGGCGCCATCTCAACAACAGAAATAACTGATTACGAGACCTCCTCAACACACGTAATCTTGATCACGTATGTAAAACCAATTTTGTTTTTATTAACCTTACATCAGTTAATAAATCACGATCGAAGACTTCCTGGGTAAGACCAGTACTGGAAATCTTTCTGAAGATAAATATAAATATATACAAAATTGTAAAAAAGAAAGCATATCGGATAACATAGCATGTTCAACATCACTACACATAACCGTGGCGGAGGATCGAACCCACGACCCCTAGCATTGGTCCGATGCTCTACCACTGGACCATGAGCTCCAACAATTGTTTAAATATCGATTAAAAAGTATTTGACAGTTATAACTGATTACGAGACCTTCCCAACACACGTAGTGTATATTAAGTACGTATACTTATTTGTTTTTATTTATTTTTCATCGATTGTGAAACAAGTTCTTTCAACTTAGATAAAGCACGATCGATACCTTCCTTGGTAGAATCAGTACTAGAAATCTTTCTGAAGACAAATATAAATATATACAAAATTAAAACATTAAAGCATATTCGGATAAAGTATATTTTTCAAGAGCACTAGCCGTGGTGGATCGTGGGTTCAATGCTCTACCACTGGGCCATGCGCTCCAACAATTGTTCAAATATCAATAAAGAAATATTTCATATTTTTACTTTTGTCATATTTGATATGAACCACTATACTTAAAAGCAATATTTTAATTATTTGTTTCGCGTTTTGTACTACATTTATAAAAAAAAACCTCTTCCGTGACTGTATGGTCTAAGGCGCCGTCTCAAGAGCATTTACCTTCCTCGCTGATGTCTTCGTTCGAGATGAACTCAGTTTTTAAAACTGTATATGATAATATTGTTACTTGCACAGTGACTATAAATGGAAGACGCTCGTTCTAATCAGACGACAGTCGGGGGACTTCCCCCGCTAATTAATGGATATCATGAATATCCTGTATTGTCGTAAAAAAAAATATCATTTTAAAAAAAAAACATAAAATAAACCCGAAAATGTCTTTACCTTATTCCTACGATCAGATAATTTTATATATAACTAATGGCTTGCATGTTTTATTTAGGGGGATCGACAATAACACTCCTGTAGCTGCTACAAGTACAGCGACTGTAACAATCTCCATCACGAATGTTGCAACTGATCCTACCTTCCCAGCGCTGACTTACTGTGTCACCGCGGCAGACAAATTTGCCGCAGGTAAGCCAACTTGCTTGACTACAATTTACAATACTTATTATCTGGCATTTCAATAAACAACGAGTAAATGCTTGTTTTGGCCTTAAATGGAGAATATCAGGAAAGAACACTATGAATGTTTTAAAAATAAAATTATTTTTAAAATTGATAAAACGCATCTCATTATCTAATAAATTAAATCCGAATGTTTGGTATGTCAAATCCACCAAAATGTGACAAAATCTACATTTAGATTGGAAAGCTAAACTTGAAACGAAATCCCCATTCTTGAAATAGACAACACTTGAACCCTGCTTCACGACCTTCACTTCGTCATTCGGAATGTTTCAAACATGAATTAAGTTTTGCTACCTGTATAACGGATCAATCTGAACTCAAATTACAAAATATGTTTTAAGGTGGAATAATGTACTTGCCTAACCTAGGCGCGTAGTTCAAGAAATCCCTGTTCAATATATAATTTGTGCATGTTTAAATAGATATCCTTTTGGCAAAACGGGCTCAATGAGTTATAGTTGGATAAAAAATAGACAATTTTAATATATATAAATAAATATATAAATTGTGTTTTTTTTTTTTAAATCTCAGCTTGGGATGTTTACTGAAACTAGCCCCTGATCTTAAATTAAACCGTCCTAAAGCAAATGTTGTAGTTTTCGTCTTAGAAACTTTTTCTGGAAATTATTTGTTTTTATAATATTAATGATCATAAGAAAACATATCTCTTTATGAAAATCGCCAAATTCGATCTGGCTTTTAAAACAGTCAAGTACATTAAAGTCGTCTTTTCTTTATCAAATATGGTACAGGAGATGCGTATAAAAAGCATTTTATTTTAAATAATGTTTCCTTTTACTACAGCCTCTACATTGGGTACGTACGCCGCCTCAGACCCCGCCGGAGCCACTCTCACATACACATGTAAGTTTGTTTTGTTTTTTGTATTTAATTCATACATGTATAACGACATAAAAAAATAATATCCAAGCGGGGATGGTAGTTTAATTGATAGAGTGTTGGTCGATCAAGCCATAGGTTGTGGGTTCGATCCCCAGCTCGACTCGATGTCTCTCATAAAACAACACACAGTACTTGTTCTACACTAGAAACGGATTCGAGAGCGGTTCATACAAGATCTTATCATCCAGAACTGACCATTCAATGTCCATATCCAGGACTGACCAGTCCAAGCACATATCCAAAATTGAGCTGTTCATGTCCATATTCAGGACTGCCCAGTTCATGTCCATATCCTGAACTGACCTGTTCCTATCCATATCCAGAATTAACAAGTTCATGTCGATATCCAGAATTGACCGAACCATGACCATATATAGAATTGACCAGTCCATATCCATATCTAGAACTGACCAATCCATGCTCATATCCAGAACCGACCAGGCCGTGACCATATCTCGAACTGTCTAACCCATGTCCATATCCAGAAATGACCAGCACATGTCCACAATCAGAACTGACCAGTCCATGCTCATATCCAGAACCGACCAGGCCGTGACCATATCTCAAACTGTCTAACCCATGTCCATATCCAGAACCGACCAGCACATGATAGTAATATTAATATATACAAAATAGTGAATATATGCTATTTTAGATATATGGTTTCCGTAAAAAACGTATTAT
The DNA here is from genome assembly GCA_029582155.1 of Panopea generosa. Lineage (NCBI taxonomy): Eukaryota > Metazoa > Mollusca > Bivalvia > Adapedonta > Hiatellidae > Panopea > Panopea generosa. The sequence goes on along the minus strand of CM055911.1, from coordinate 14,122,308 downwards.
TTATTATAAAATGTATCAAGGTTGCCTTGTGTGTTGGGTAAATCATTTATTCACCTCGTACCTTGATAAAAATTACACGTAATGGAACATATCTATTTTTTAAATGTAGTATTAATATATAAAATGTTTTTTTCTATTTCTATCTTTAGCGTTTTTCCTCTTTTTTTTTGGTGAAACTAAAGTAGAAAAAAGAAACAACAAAAAATATGTATATATTTTTTTTGTGTTCCACTTTAATACAATGCATACGAAATTCTGAGATTAAAACAGTTTTAATAAATATAGAAATAGTGCTTCTAGAGAAAACTGCACATGCAGAATGGAGAAAAAAGAGCTTTTATCTTATTTGAAGTCTTAATAACCGCAATTTAAAACAAAATACATTAAATAAACCAAACGTAACAATAATATCATTCAGATTAGGACAGTGTATTAATATTTACTATTCAACCTATCAAAACCCGGCTTCCAGAACTTAAATTACTTTGATTATATATAATATGTAGTATCATGTATATATATATTATTTTGTATATTTGTTATATTTGTGCTTATGTGGTGGCTGTGTTCCTGAAATATTACTTATTGGACCTATATAATTTTACTATTTTCACGACAATTACAAAAATACATCTCTACGTTCTTTCCACATAGTTTCGACTGGTAACACCAACACAGACTTCGCCGTCAATAGCGCCGGTGAGGTTACAATAGCAAACACGTTAGACAGGTCCACGACTTCACTTTACACGCTCGTTATAAAAGCTGCAAATGCCGTTCCAATATCAGCAACGACCACAGTTGTGGTATGTGTCGGCACTTCGAGCCAGTGTGCGGTTTGTGCTGCCTCCTCGAGTGGTGGTGTTGCGATCACATCCAGCATTATGACAATACTTGCCCTTCTCCTTGTGTTGCTTCGATAGATAACAACGTAGTCCTTTAGTAGACACGTTGTAGACCTAAGATGGTTAACCACGTGGTCTTTAAGTAGACATGTTGTGAACTGTGAGATGGATATTGTAGAGTATGCGAATCATGTGGAACTTGGATATTCTACTGCAACAAACACTTTATACCAAATGCTCGAGATTTTATGTTTTCGTGCCTGTATGAATGTTGTACATTTTATGCATGTAGAGGTATATGTAAACTGAATGTACAATTCGTGTAAATACACAACCTTTGTTTCCTGCATAAGAGCAAGAAAATACAAAAAGATAATTAATCGATGACAAACATACGTCATGCTTTTTGAAATATGTTTTTCTTTAATTAAAATATATTTTAAACAAAAAATAATGTATGGAGAAACTATAAAGCTAGTTAGACGATTGTCATTATACTGGCAAGTGAAACTTCTGTTTACGTGAACAATAGGTAGGATCACTGATGGGGTTCTTTGATACACGAACGTCGACTAAATCAAAATAAGAATATTAGAAAAAATAACATATTAAAAAAAACATTTTTGTTGTTTTAGGTTTTATATTCCTTGAAAATTATTTACCATGTTCATAAAAATGTCCTTAAAATTACATAAAATGCTAAAAATGTCCAAAAAAAATGAAGAGAAGAAAAATACAGTACTCGTATATAACATAAATAGAATAGTATTTTACATGGTTATAATACTCAATTTTTATACACTCGTATTCTTATACAGGGCAAATATTATAATTATGTTTGTGTATCAATGCTAGTTTGATATAGTCATATATTAAAGCCTAACTTACAAGTTGGATAATCCTGAATGATATGTGTTTTAATGCATTGACCTCGCGGGCTAGTTCAACTGACCTTTAGGACTTTAAATATAGATTTTCCCTTGTCTTTTACATTATTTATAAATCACATGATTTCATAAATACCCATGAACCTATTTTTTCGTACACGAGAATGAACTTTTCGATTATTCATTGTCCAGTTCCTCTGAGTTTCGCTACTTATATCATCTTGTTATCTGTGTCGACTGTCGTATGATCAATTAATGATGGTACTTGACGTCTTGAGAACGGTTACGTAATGATGATAACGATATCAGTGTGTGATGATTCGTATTTTGTTTGTTCAATCAAATCCTTTGTTTTGTCCTTGTGTATCACTGTAACTATGTTTAAAATATTTTTGATTCAATAAATCAGTGTGTTTTTATATTGTGCAAGAACTTATTTTCTGATAAAAAAAACAAATTTTGTTTAATAAGTTTTAATCTTTACTTTCGTTTTATCATTGTACAAACAATACAATATCAAAATAAACATTGTGGTAATGTACATAGTCGTTTAAAATAGAGTGATAAGATACGTTTTATGAAAACCAACAACGTATATCTAATTTATTTACCCTAACCATATCAAAGTGTTTTAGTTCATGTTGTTTGATGTTGTTTGGTTTTTATACATATATTATTAATATCCGGTAATAGATAATGTAAACTATGCTCTATTGGCAAAAGAAACTATAACTATCAGATAAATAAAATAAAACATTGCACTCAAAACAGTTTCTATACTCGGTTATTTTCAAGCAACTATTCTTTTTTTAATTTGACTATCTTAACCTAGATAGTTTGCGCACGTGTACATCTGATGAGTTACTAATAAAAACTACTGTCATATTATACATTGTTGTTTGTTATGTTTTATCCACATTACTTGCAGTGATTACCATTATTCACATGTCTATAATGTAACCATACTATAAGGTAATATATTGTATATAGTATTAACTGTATCAAAAGTACACCGCCTTTCACACACGTCATTGTGTATTGCTGCGAAAGGTGTTGTGTCCAGACTTTCGTCAGATTCACAGGTTGTTGTAATAAATGACGATACGTCCAGACAATTTAATTAAATCATCTATTTGAATCAGCCAATCACTCCACATAATTTGAGTGACCATCATCATTGATACTTCTTTAAAATGGTATAGTTAAATAAAATAATACCGTGTTGATAGTTTCAACTGTATCAAAATTTAATGTACACCGCCTTTCACACACGTTATTGTGTGTTGCTGCGAGAAGAATTGTGTCCAGACTTTTGCCAGATACACAAGTTGATGTTATTTACGCCTTTGATAATACAGTGAAAACTGTTTTAAGCAGCCAGTCGAGGGATGGAGCAAAAGTGACCTTTTAAGACAGGTTATTGCTTAATACAGGTTAATTTGTTCAGAAAGAATATAAATTGGAAATAGCAAAGGGGGTCGCTTAAGACAGGTGGCTGCTTAATAGAGGTGACCGCTTACACAGGTTTGATAGTCCATGCATGGATATATTTTGTCAATTTACTTAAAATAGAGCATTCAAATTACACACAAATGGCAGCAAATGGTTCAAGCGGGCATTTGCCAAGCACAGCTGACGATTTAAATTATATATTTTCTATACAAACATCACTCAATTATTTTTTTTATTTCACGCTTGTGGCAAATCCCTACTAAACGTTGATGTAGATTTTTGGATGAAAAAAAATCAATTTGAAATGACAAATGTTTTTACTTTACTGCATCTCAACCTACCGCGAAACTAAACTTAACAAATATACAAAATTTAATGTAACACACGTCTACATGTGCAGAGGTAAGGGGGAAAGGCGTGTGGGTAGTTTTCTTTCATTTTTTTATGTTTGTTTACTCATTGGTTGACTTAAATGTTATGTAATGTTATATACAGATAATACTAATATAAATTAAATATTTGACTTAAGTATTAATTGTTTCTCATATACTAGACTTTATATGACTATTATATGTAGTAGCATATGTTAGACTGCTTATGAGAATCATACGGAACGATTAGCATACAACTCACTGTCATGATTATTAAAACGAGAAACACTTTATACGAGAACGTTATGAGACTAGTAATTCAATTATATGAAGCCTTCTATACCGAAAGACTTTAGAAATGTAACATTCAGATAAACAGCAATAAAACATTGAGTTCTTTATCGATTTTTTTTAATTTATTTCATTTCCTTGAAAGTTTCATTGAAATCTATTGCAATTATCACGTCTTAAATGATCTTTAAAGAACTCAATGTTTTATTGCTGTTTATCTGAGAGTTGCATGTCTAAATTCTTTTGGTGTATATGCAAATGATATACGATTCCTTTCATAAGACTCATATGAGATGTTTCATCAAATTTCATATGATACTCATATATGGAACAAACACCTGTATGTATCCATTGCATGTAGGACCCCGAAATGTGAAAATGGTCACAAATGTGAAATTATTTTTTCACATAATTATGTAAAATAAATCCACAAAATGTGAAACCTACAGATAAAAAAATGACGATGGTCACATATGTCATAATTTAAAAAAAAGACTATTAATATAATAGCAATTTATGGCCACATATGAGTAAAACACAACAGTCATATGATACTCATATATAGCACAAACACCTGCTTGTAACTATTCCTTGTAGGACTCCTAAATGTGAAAATGACCACAAATGCGAATTGATTTTACCACATAATTATGTATGAAAAATCCACAAATGTTTAAACCTACAGATTATAAAGACGACGATGGTCACGCATGTCATAATTAAAACAAACACGTTATCAATATAAAATATGTTTGGCCACATATGAGTAAACGACAAACAGTTTACCGATTTTTACTCCAAAAAATATGGAACCGAATAATGGTTGAATGTGTATATATGAATATGGGACGAGATGTCTCGTTTTTTGTTGAGTATTGTTTCCTTTGATGGGATCGAAGTTTCCTTTGAGATTAAACACAAAACAAGAGGTTAAACAGCACAGAACGTGCGATGTTATTACTTATGAATATCAGTATATGGAAGGGTAATGAATAAACAAAATGTCTGGTCGATGGTGTGTCGCCACCCTTCCCGTCACCACACCCCGACACATACACCACCCGACATTGCAGCTAAGATTATGTTCGACCACCAGAGATAATGTGTTTACCTACAAACTTAAATAACTAAATTTTCTTTTTATTTTAAACTTAACCGGAGCAAAAAAATGACCTTTCACTATATGTGCTTCTAAGAAACTTAAAAAGAAAGTGGAGAAGTGGATAGTTTCTGTATATTTTTTTTAATTTGTTAATAAATAGTTTATTTATAAATTTATCTAATCTTTAAACGATCAAATCTTAATATTTTAATGCCGCCACCTTTGTTAACCACTAAATAATAAATGATGTCAAAAATACATAGGTGGAATAAATTAGAATAAATTTTCGTTCAATACAATTTAGATTGCAAACAAAATATTCTAAAAAAAATCTAGTTTGATTAAGCATTTTGATGTACCGAAAGTACAACCAGTTCTTTCCAGCCAATATTCGGTTTCATATTTCTAGACCAAAAAATCGGCTTCACGTTTGTATGAATATTTTGTTTACATATATGACCAAATATGTTGTTATGACACATGGGACCATCATTATCAGTTTTTACATATATAGTAAACTTATTTTACATGTGTGATGACGTTCACATTTAGGGATCCCCCAAATGCGTATTATGATTTTTTCGTTAGCTACCATTTTATAAGCTTAAGGTTGTTTTTGTTAGTATGAGGGTGTATGCCTTGTTTCAACACTAGCTTAATTATAACGGTGTTCAGCACACCTGACAGTCGTTTAAAAGTGGGAAATGTGTGGCCATGAAGCAAAGTTCACAGACAAGCAACACAGAAACTCTGGCCTGTTGGGGATTCGAACCCCATGCTTGAGACTCTGAACCAACCGGGCATGGTCTTCCAGATATAAGTTATATGGTAATAAGGTGCCAACATAAAACCAAGTTTTGTGTTTTTAACAATTTATAACGGTAGATAACTAAGAATACAATAGGAGTACACAAAACACAAGTTATGTCCCTTTTTTTTTTAATGGTGTTTAACGTATACATTTCAACAATACCCATGGCATGATTCAGAAGCAGGGATAGCACGTGCCACCTCGCAACGGTTAGAGGCAAGACAATCGGAAGCTTAAACCTGCTTAACGAGTGTCCCCATCTCTCCTTACTCCGTCCACGTATAATGACTCCAGACAAAGAACCAACACAAGACTGTAACCAGATACACAAGTGTAACAATCTCCAACACAGAAAAGTTGTACTATCGGTGGTCATAAGGTCAGAGGTAGCAAAATACACTTTCAGAATTTTACATGGGTTTACAAGTCCGGATAAAACAATCCGTCCCGAGGGATTAATGTTTTGGAAGGAATGAGGCTCCGCCAAAATAGTGATCCCAAGGGAAATCCTTTTCTATCAGAACCGAAACAGCCGTGAATGATTCTTTTTCTTGAATATGAAGCACATATACTAATTTATTTAATTTAAATTATCATTGTATTGAAGACCTGAAATGATATAATTATGCGTTTATATAGTTTATACGTTGGAAGAAGAAGCTTTTTCCGCGTCATAGGTCTATTGGGGTTGAGGCCTTCTAGGCCTTACGCATCAGTCCGATATGACCGTTAGCTATCAAACATAATAACAATATTACAAACATGTATTTGTTCAATGGTGCGTTAGTTAGACGAATATCCATATCTACCAATATATTTAAAACCGATACCTTTGTAGAGAAATATTTCCCTCAATGCCATTATATGCTTGACATATTTATGCTTAACTTTGATAATAATAACAATAGTAATAATAATTATTATTATGATTATTATTATAATTTTTATAATTATTATAATTTTTATTATTATTGTTATTAATATTACTATTATTATTATTATTATCATCATCATCACCATCATCATCATTTTAATCATCATTATCACCACCAGTATTATTATTATTATTATTATTAGTAGTAGTAGTAGTGGTAGTAGTAGTAGTAGTAGTAGTAGAAGTAGTAGTATTATTTTTATTGATTTTGAAATTATCAACATCATCATCATCATTTTCATCATTATCATCATCATCATCATCATCATCATCATTATCATTATCATTATTATTAGTAGTAGTAGTAGTTGTAGTAATAGTAGTATTTAAAATGTAATAAGGCTAACGCTTTAGTTTGATTTGCTCGCAACAGGAAAGTTGTATACGGCAATATTGAACACGGCAGTTTTGTATACGGGAATACTATACACGGCACTATTGTACACAGCAGTATTGAACACGGCAGTATCGTTCACGTCAGTATTGTACGCGGAAATACTGTACACGGTATTATTGTACACGGCAGTATTGTTCACGGCAGTATTGTACACGGCATTATTGGACACTGGAATATTGTACGCGGCAGTATTGTACACGTGGATATTGTATTCGGCGTTATTGTACACGGCATTGTTGTACACTGGAATATTGAACACGGCAGTATTGTACACGAGAATTTTATACCCGGCAATTTTGAACACGGGAATATTGTACACGGAAATATTGTACATGGCAGTATTGGACACGGTAGTATTGTACACGGGAGTATCCCGAGAATATTGTACACGGGAATATTGCAAACGGGAATATTGTACACGACAGTATTGATCACGGCAGTATTTTACACAGGAATATTGTATATGGCAGTATTGAACACGGAAGTATTGTATCCCGGAATATTGGACACAGGAATGATGTACACGGCAGTATTTTATACGACAGTATTTTATCCGGAAATATTGTATATGGCAGTATTGTATACGGCGGTCTTGTACACGGGAATATTGTTACCGGCAGTATTGTACACGGGAGTATTGTATACGGCAGTATTGTACACGGCAATTTAGTACACGGCACTATTTTACACGGGAATATTGTACACGGCAGTATTGAATGCGACAGTTTTTCAGCCTGGAATATTGCACACCGCAGTATTGTACACGACAGTATTGTATACGGGAATATTGTATCAGGAAATATTGTACACGGCAGTATTGTACACGGGAATATTGTACACGGGAATAATGTACAAGGAAGTGTTAAACACGGCATTATTGTACAAGGCAATATTGTACACGGCAGTATTGTACACGGGAATATTGTACCCGGGCATATTGTACAAGGGAATATTGTACACAGCAGTATTGTAAACGGGAATATTGTACCCGGGAATATTGTACATGGCAGTATTGTATACGGCAGTATCGTACACGGGAATATTGTACACAGCAGTATTGTAAACAGCATTATTGTTAACGGGAATATTGTACCCGGGAATATTGTACACGGCAGTATTGTATACGGCAGTATTGTACATGGGAATATTGTACCCGGGCATATTGTACAAGGGAATATTGTACACAGCAGTATTGTAAACGGGAATATTGTACAAGGGAATATTGTACACGGCAGTATTGTATACGGCAGTATCGTACACGGGAATATTGTACACGGCAGCATTGTACACGGGAACATTGTACACTGGAATATTGTACAAGGAAGTGGTAAACACGGCAGTATTGTACACGGCAATATTGTACACGGCAGTATTTTACACGGGAATATTGTACCCTAGCATATTGTACCAGAGAATATTGTACACAGCAGTATTGTAAACAGCATTATTGTTAACGGGAATATTGTACCCGGGAATATTGTACACGGCAGTATTGTATACGGCAGTATTGTACACGGGAATATTGTACACGGCAGCATTGTACACGGGAATATTGTACACGGCAGTATTTTCCTCGGCATTATTGAACACGGGATTAGTGTACACGTTAGTTTTGTACACGGCAGTATTGTACACGGGAATATTGTACACGGCATTATTGTAGACGGCAGTATTGTACACGGGAATATTGTACACGGCCGTATTGTACACGACAGTATTGTACCCGGGAATATTGTATACGGCAGTATTTTACATAAGAATATTGTACACAACAGTATTATACACGGGAGTATTGTATACGGCAGTATTGTACACGGCAATTTAGTACACGGCACTATTTTACACGGGAATATTGTACACGACAGTATTGAATGCGACAGTTTTTCAGCCTGGAATATTGCACACCGCAGTATTGTACACGACAGTATTGTATACGGGAATATTGTATCAGGAAATATTGTACACGGCAGTATTGTACACGGGAATATTGTACACGGGAATAATGTACAAGGAAGTGTTAAACACGGCATTATTGTACAAGGCAATATTGTACACGGCAGTATTGTACACGGGAATATTGTACCCGGGCATATTGTACCAGGGAATATTGTACACAGCAGTATTGTAAACGGGAATATTGTACCCGGGAATATTGTACACGGCAGTATTGTATACGGCAGTATCGTACACGGGAATATTGTACACAGCAGTATTGTAAACAGCATTATTGTTAACGGGAATATTGTACCCGGGAATATTGTACACGGCAGTATTGTATACGGCAGTATTGTACACGGGAATATTGTACCCGGGCATATTGTACAAGGGAATATTGTACACAGCAGTATTGTAAACGGGAATATTGTACCCGGGAATATTGTACACGGCAGTATTGTATACGGCAGTATCGTACACGGGAATATTGTACACGGCAGCATTGTACACGGGAACATTGTACACGGGAATATTGTACAAGGAAGTGGTAAACACGGCAGTATTGTACACGGCAATATTGTACACGGCAGTATTGTACACGGGAATATTGTACCCTAGCATATTGTACCAGGGAATATTGTACACAGCAGTATTGTAAACAGCATTATTGTTAACGGGAATATTGTACCCGGGAATATTGTACACGGCAGTATTGTATACGGCAGTATTGTACACGGGAATATTGTACACGGCAGCATTGTACACGGGAATATGGTACACGGCAGTATTTTCCTCGGCATTATTGAACACGGGAATTTTGTACACGTTAGTTTTGTACACGGCAGTATTGTACACGGGAATATTGTACACGGCATTATTGTAGACGGCAGTATTGTACACGGGAATATTGTACACGGCCATATTGTACACGACAGTATTGTACCCGGTAATATTGTATACGGCAGTATTTTACATAAGAATATTGTACACAACAGTATTATACACGGCAGTATTGTACACGGGAATATTGTACAATACGGTATTATACACGGGAATATTATATACGGCAGTGTTGCAATCGGCAGTATTGTGTACACGACAGTATTGTACACGGGAAGGGAATATTGTATACAGCAGTATATAGCGTTCGTCGTATGTAGTGAGAGTTTTAATATAACACTTACCAATAGGACCGATGACTGCACCTCTTTAGGTAACCTTTACTTTCACTTTGCACTGTAAACCACAAGATCGCCAAGTGACTTCAATTATATTATGTAGTGGTTGCCACATGTCAAAGTATCGTACCTAGGATCCCCCTACCCCTACCCCCACCAAAAATGAACGTGTACATGTTATCATATAAAACACATAAATCATTTTTCTTGTGGGGAGGGCTGGGAGGCGGGCTCATATCTTCAATAATTTGACCTGTGGTGGTTACTGAATTTTAAAGAGCTTCCTGGTTATGATTGATAATCTTTTTAAACAAACACTATAAACCATACACAACCATTAGTCTCGATAAGACTTCAAGCCTGAGTTGTAAGAACTTCACAATCAATGTAAAATAAAAAAACTTTAAAACAGGCTTTTAAACCAGACTTTAAATAGAAGTCCTGCGTATCTTTGCTAAACTCTTGTCAATTGAAGAATTTAGTATTTTCTTTTAATTTGTGTTATATGATTTCACACCCTTTTGGAACAGTATTTCATATATTAAACAGTAGTCAGTGCACCGAATAATCGTTCCTGGGATCAAATTGGCCGTTAAAGGGATTATATCGTGATGTTTCAAAATTTTGAAATTGGCTAAACTCATTTGTTTCCACTATATTATACCCGTGTATACTCCTTGGTCCCATATTGCTAAAATGATATCTATTTAGACATGCAAAAATAATATATTGAAAAGGGGTTTCCTAACCTAGGCTACGCGCCTTGGTTAGACAAAAAATAGATTTCCTGTTTAAAATTGAAACATATTTTGTGAAGTATTAAATTGGTCATTTGATTTCATCTTGGTTTCAATTAGATCCGCCGTACAGGTTTAGATTTGTAAAATTTGTTTCTTTTTAGGAAGTCCATATAACGATGTAAAGGTAATCAAGCATTATTAAAGTGCTGTCTATTTTTAGAATGAAGATTTTGTTTCATATTTACCACTCCGATAGACACATCGATTTTGCTACGTTTTGGAAGATTTGATACACCAAACCATCTATATTCCCAGTAGTATAGAAATGCGGATGGCAAATCTTCACTTTGTCCTCGCTTGTCGCGTGTCACGTGGTAGATGTCACGCGATCTTGTCACGTGTTCGTGTCACGTGGACAATTCCACGCATCAGTATCAAAATACATTGTGAATAATGCGTTGATAATCATACACCGATGCAAAGTTCTGTTATTGATTTTTATCACCATCGAAGGTGAAACATGGATAAAGATGAAATCTTCAAGGAGCATTATTTTGACCCTAAACGTCCAGGTGCATATGCGGGACCGCAAAAATTGTTGAAAGTGCTGCAAAGAAAATATCCCGGGGTATTTACCATCAATTATGTCACAAAATGGTTGAGCAATTAGGATGCCTATTCATTACAGAAGCCAATTCGTCATCGGTTTAAAACAGCAAATGTGAGAGTCACGTCTATTAATGAACAGTGAGATATTGATTTATTGTCTATGGCTAACCTAGCAGATGAGAATGATGGAGTGAGATTTTTGCTTTTTGCGATTGATATATTCTCCAGAAAGATTTGGGTTAAAACTTTGAAAAACAAAACCGCTAAAGTCGATTTAGAGGTTATGAAATTGATTCTCAAAGTTCAGAAACTGAAAAAAGTTGATAAAGACTCTGAGTCACATTTAACCAAGGTAATGAACGTCTCCCAGACACATGGATTTCGCGGCAAGCCTCACTGGTGTATATTATCAAGTTCTGACACCACCCATATTTGGGAAATAATAAACATTACTTACCATCATCATCATCATCATCATCATCATCATCATCATCATCATCATCAATACCACATGTCTCTCAGGATAGACAAGTAGTTTGTCAATAGTTAGCTCTACAATATGAACACATGGAGACTCAAACTTACAATGTCCAATCAGACCTACACCATTGCCATTCAACAAACCTACACCTGAAGTACCTGAACCCGTTTTCCACCCATGGTTACAAAGACAACCAATGCATTCCGATATGTACAATACAATTTTAGTGGTCTTGTTACTCTTATTTTTAACCTTAAATTCACAGTTTTATAACCAAATAAATCGAATGTTTTAAAGTTTGTTCATATTAATAAAGTGGGAAAAGTAATTAACCTATGTGTCCGATTTTACTGCATTTTTGGCATTTGTAGTTTTTTTATTTCTCAAAAAAAACAAAAAACAGTGTAGGCACGTGCTTACAGTGCCTATAGGAAGCTACGCATCTGTTTATGCGTGCAAATGTAAACAAAACACTAAGCATATAAAACAATGAGATTTTTTGAAAGGGAAATAATTCATGCAGTAATACTCCAGGAAAATTTACTAGCTGTTCCCCATTAGTTTAAGCGATTCAGCAAATTACAGAATAGCTCAAAAAACAACACCCCTTCTACAAGTAATTGCCAATTTATATCATAAAAAGAATTTAGACAAAGGAAGTATCGAGCGTTAGTTTTGAGAAATAAGAGATTAATAATGTTTGTGTCTTTACTATAAAGTTTATCAAGAAATTATAAAGATATTAATATAACTTCGTAATCTTAATAACGATAAAACAATGTAATAGTTTAGGGCATTATAAATCAAGGATTTATATGGAAGGACCTACTCTATATAATTCCTCGTATAAATCAATTGCTACATTCTCATCCATTCTTTTCTTAAAAGAGAGAGGGAAGTTTTTTGGTTTTTTTATTTAGTATTAATAAATCAATTAAATAATTAACGTAATAGTTTTCCTGGTGTGAGATGACTTATTCTTATAAAGGGCAAGTCTTCTTGGGGAATTTTTACCTTTTATCTTTTGAAGTATTTGTCATGTGTTGGTACTCAGCACAAAGGAACACTAACCAAGTCCTACCTTCATGTAAACACACGGCGGGGAAAGTAATATATATATATATATATATATATATATATATATATATATAATTTCATTTATTTAAATTGTCACTACAGTCCAAATGTGTTGCGTGCAGAACCATTGTTTGTAAGTTATGATTGAAACCAATTATATTGGGTTGGTTGATTCTTTAGCATTATGGTTTGCATTGTAGCTAGGCACCCTCGCCGTAGTCTGGTCTGTAGATTTATGTCTGTTTTTTTCACAAATTATTATTCCCTTACACACATAGACAGGATATGTAAAATAAAGCAACCTGTTGTTTTTTTCTTTTTCCCTGCTGGTAAACAAATAAATGATGTTGTTGAATGGTGGTGTTTAGCGTTGCTTTCAACAATTGTTCAGTTAAACTGCAACGGTGTCTACTCGTGACAGTATTCTAAGCGCTGCCACACTGTAGTATCATATCGCAGACACATGGTATGATACCCCACCCAGTCTCATTATACTGAAACCATTTTGAGCAGAACTTTTCTCTAAATGCTGAGCAATAAGCAAAAAACTTTCTAGTAACATTTTTCAATTCTTTTGGCATGACCCGGCCGGGGATCGAACCCACGCCATTCCGCATGCAAGACAGACAAGTAAATGAAGTGCTACGAAATGACAAACATAATCAACAGATGTTTAACGTACATCTGTTTCTTCTATACTGTTATTCTTGTTTTATATATCCATACAAAACAAACATACATACATGTATTTTGTATATTTCTCGGGAAAGGGTTGGAAGAATAGGCATAATACAAACATTAAAATAAGTCAAATACATTTTTTTTGCGTGGACAAACGTCGATACCGTGACATGTGAGAGCACATACTAGAACAAGATAATACTCCGACGTAAAAATTATTTTCCTTCGATTCAATCCTTTTACTAAATTACTATGTACGTTGTGAAACATGTTGTACATAACTTATTAATAAAATATGTTTAAACCAACATACATGTGCAAAGACAATTTATATTTGATCGACAGTTGGTGCATGGTCAAAACATACATGTTTGATATTTTCAACAAGTATTTAATCGGTCAAAGGAAGACTTCAAGCATGATTTGTAAGAAGCTTCACAATCAATGTAAAACAAATAAGTTTAAAACAGGCTTTTATACCAGACTTTAAATGGAGGTCCTGCTTATCTTTGCTGTACTCTGGTCAATTGAAGAATTAAGTATTTTGTTTTAATTTGTGTTTAATATGATTTCACATCCATTTACAACAGTATTTCAACATTTAACAGCAGTCAGTGCACCGAATCACCGTTCCTGGGATCAAATTGGCCGTTAAAGGGATTATATCGTGATTTTTCAAAATTTTAAAATTGGCTTAAAGCATTTGTTTCCAATATATTATACCTGTGTATACTCATTGACCCCATATTGCTAAAATGATATCTATTTAGACATGCAAAAATAATATATTGAAAAGGAGTTTCTTAACTTGGCTACGCGCCTCGGTTAGACTAAAATAAATTCCCTGCTAAAGCTGAAACATATTTTGTGAAGTATTAAATGGGTCACTTGATTTTAATTTTGATTCAATTAGATTCGTCGTAGAGGTTTGATAAACAAAACCGCTAAAGTCGTTTTAGAGGTTATGAAATTGATTCTCAACGTTCAGAAACTGAAAAAAGTTGATAAAGACTCTGGGTCACATTTAACCAAGTTAATGAACGTCTCCCAGACACATGGATTTCGCGGCAAGCCTCACTGGTGTATATTATCAAGTTCTGACACCACCCATATTTGGGAAATAATAAACACTACTTCTCATAATCATCATCATCATCATCTTCAATACCACATGTCTCTCAGGATAGACAAGTAGCCGGTCCATAGTTAGCTCTCTAATATGAACACACGGAGACTCAAACTTGCAATGTCCAATCAGACCAACGCCGTTACCATTCAACCAACCTACACACGAAGTACCGGAACTCGTATTCCACCCGTAGTTACCATTACAACCAATGCATTCCGACACGTACAATACAATTTGACCTCTGTGTACTTCACGTGACACTTCCCGACTTGAACACAGGAGTCAACGCGAACTCACGTGTGAATCACATAATCCAGACTACGCGTCCCTCATATAGAAATTAAACTCTTTATAAAAGGGGAACAAAGACTAAGTTCGACACAAAGATATCAATTTGCACATTTAATTCAACAATAAAAGAAATACTGAACAATGCAAAGTTTATATATAAATTCTGAAATAACAACAATTAGAATTCTGCTCTATCAGCTGACCATACTGGAACTGAATTATGTGGTTTGCATTTAAACAATAACTTTTGGTGTTACGGGCTTTTCGCAATAACGTACACGTATAGTATTTAATAAAGGATTGAACGTACATGTATTTTATTATCAAATAAATCTACTTAATATCAATTTAACAAATCTAAATAGTTGCTGTTCGATCAGCTATTACATAGATATTTGTACAAGTGTGGGATGAATGATAGTTTCAGTTATTCTAGCAATTATCCTGAATGAAATTAACACGAGTTACTGGTAAACGTGTTTGTAAACATGTGAGATAGAAAAATATGTCCTAATAACAATATTAAAGGGTGAAAACATTAATTACCATGAAAGAAATACGACATGAAAATGTCGAATATTATTCTGATTATATGCGGACTACCACAGACATAAGTCTAGAATGAAGAGGGGGCATCTTTCCATAAGAACATATTTTTCGCGATAGGAGCTCACCACCCCTGAATGAAACTAGACAGACGCGCTACCATCTAAACTAACTTGGCCGGGCTAAAGATGTTGTACCTACTTAATTATTAACATTAACTCCATGCCTAACCCACATCGGTTACAGCCAATTACCATGACTGCCCCCCCCCCCCCCCCGCCAAAAACAAAAGACAACTAGACCCACCAAGGTAGTATGACCCGATGCTGTCGAGTTATAGACGCAAGTATTAAACATCTCTTAATTGTAATATGAAAGTTAGACTTTATCTTACTTAACTGTGAAAAAAATCTACAGAGGTATCTTAATAACCAGGCGGGGAATCGAACTTACGACTCCTGGACTCATGTCAGAAGCACTTCTGAACTAACCGGTCCCGGCTCCAGGTGCTGCACCTACTCTGATATCAACATTAACTCCATGATAATCTACATCGGTTACAGCCAACTACCACAAAAAATGTCTCCGAAAAAAAAAATAGACTGAAGGTAGCTTGACCCGAGGCTGTCTAAGGCGAACCCTAGAACGTTTTACTCGCCTAAATTGTAATATTAGAGTTAGACTTAAACAAAAGCAGCATCATTAAGATGTTACACTTGTTCATTTACCATATTAACATACTACATATATTTCAAGGGATACCGCACCATCTCAGGTGTCACATTCTAATATTAACAAAAGCAATGTTGAAGCATTACACGAGTTTATTAACAGGCCGCACCATCTCAGGTGTCTCACCTCTTTAATATTAAAGGTCAAATATTAAAATAAAACGGAGCTAGGAAAAGGCCGCACCATTTCAGGTGTCTCACCTATTTAATATTTAAGGTCAAATCTTAGTATGGAACGGAGCTTGAAAAAGGTCGCAACATTTCAGGTGTCTCACCTTTTTAATATTTAAGGTCAAATCTTAGTATGGAACGGAGCTTGGAAAAAGTCGCACCATTTCAGGTGTCTCACCGATTTAATATAAAATGTCATACATTAATATGGAACGGAGCTAGAAAAAGGTCGCATCATTTCAGGTGTCTCACCTTTTTAATATTAAACGTTAAATATTAATATGTAACGGAACTTGAAAAAGGTCGCACCATTTCAGGTGTTTCATCTATTTAATATTAAATGTCAAATCATAATATGGAACAGAGCTTGAAAAAGGTCGCACCATTTCAGTTGTCTCACCTATTTAATATCAAATGTCAAATATTAATATGAAACGGAGCTTGAAAATGGCCGCACCATTTCAGGTGTCTCACATATTTAATATTAAATGTCAAATCTTAATATGGAACGGAGCTTGAAAAAGTTCACACCATTTCAGGAGGCGGTTGTTCGAAGAAGTGTTAACGCTTATGTTAAGCTTACGCTGCGTCAAATTCCTTAACCTAGCGTAAGTTAACCCTACATTAAAAAAGTGTTGTTCAAAATAATTGATTGCTGAAATTAAATTACGCTGTCGTTAAAATTTAATTCCAACCTAAAGTCTTAATTTTACAATTTAACACTAGTGTTAAATTTTAACGTCAATGTTAAATTAAGTAACTACGCATTTCCTAAAATGCATTGTAATTATATCTCACTTCCTTCAACAACAATGGCTGAGTTATTATCTGCAACATATGCTGCATCATCTTTTCAAAAAAGGAAAAGGTCTCCAAATTCACCAGAGATGAAGTTCTTCGGTTGGAAAAACTAGAAACAAGAAAGAAAAACAAAATTGTCAGCAAAATTCTCCTCTACTGTAACCAACAGGCAGAAGATCGAACTATGAGAAGCTGTAGCTGTTGAGGTTTCTGCTGTTGGTATTTTCCCTAGAACTTCTGCAGAATGTTCTAACAAGTGGCAGAATTTGAAGAGGGAGGCAAAGGAAGCGCACACAGAGGATAAGATGGAGATGGGAAGGACTGGTGGTGGCCTAAAGAAGAGAACTATTTCTGAACAACATGCCAGAATTATCGGCGTCTTTGAAGAGACACCTTCCTTTTCTGGTATTACTGGTGGTACTGACAGTGATGAACACGGTACGTGTTAAACTAGTGATGTAACAACTGAAACATGATATTTTCTGTTAAAAATATTGAAATAGTCATTCATGAAACAGTGCTGCAATCCGTCATTCAAAATCGGCGAAAAATAGGGTGGGTTGAGTGGAATGGTATCGTATAGCTTTATTATTATTAAAACGATGTTTATCTTTCTAAAATCTTGTAAATATATATTTTGAATATTTCAGCGTTTCATTAGTGTTTTTTATATATGTTTTACTAACGCTTTTAATGTTTTATATATCTGTCGTCTGATGTCGAAATTAGTTTTCCGAAAATGTGGATTGTTGCTATAAATAGAAACAAGGAATTCCGTATGAAAAACGATTTCGTCGGTAAGCCTGTCTTTATCTAGAACTTTGAATGCATACATTTAACAATTGAAACTATTTTGGTCGAAAAGTAACTCACTGTGAAGTTCTCATACACCAGCAACATGATAATTTGCAAAAATTTGCTCCTGCACACAGAGTAAACAACTCTTTCGTTTCTCTGCCATGTCGCTCATATCAATTAATTGTCTTTGGGTGTAATCGATTTTTCTACTGTTTTAACTCGAGTATCAAATTTTTACTTTAGTCAATACAGGATTAAGTTGACATTAAACTATTCACATCATATATAAGCACTCCCTTGTTTTTGATATGCAATTATCTTTGTTTTGTGCAGAATGTATAATTAATCGGAAAAAGAAGATAGACGTGTTTTTTTAATTGGGTCGATTTTAAAGTTGAAAAGAAGTAATGAATAGTTTCTGATCAGTTGTTATTATATTGAGAATAGAGAGCATTATATTGTGGCAACGCAAATTATTTCTTTCTGTCATTGTAGGGAAATGGGTCATTGTATTATTGAATTTTTAAGATAATATATTGTTCTACCATTCATATTAGTATATTTGTTTAAGATGGAAAAAGCTTCATCCCAAATTTGCCAACAGAGGAAAATGCATTTTCCGTTTTTTAATGCTCTTTTTTTTATCTTAATGGCATATTTGATGTATTTTGAACATTTTGATAGTATTGTCACGTATGAATTGTGAATTTAGATTGTGAATTTTTGTGATTTCGGAAGTCTACTTTCACTTTGTCAACAGTGTACACACTGAGCAGAACAAAAATGTCTTATATGACACATGACCCCTACTTATCTCATCATATTTTAATAGTACAGATGTTGACAAACAGTAAAATGTAAGTTTAACTTCTTTCGTTTGGGTCTCTCTATGAATAACAAGCCTGCAAACTTTTATTATTTACTATAGAATAAAGAACAAAATTCAATGGTGGGTTTACACCTATAAAGCTCAAAAATTATTGTTTTAATCCAGTTGTAACAGAGAAATGACTTAAAACCTCCATAATATATTAAAGAGTGGTTTTTTACAATAGATATTTGATTTGATGAATTTAGTAACAGCCATGATTTGCAAAGATATCACACAAGACTTTGCATAATATTCATGCAAGAGTTATCTAAGCTGGTTAATGTTGTAGGTTTAATGACTAAGACATATTGTAGGAAGTATAGTGTGAAGTATCGATCAAATACATTAAGTGATTTTTGAGATATGAACTTGGCGGTAATTGCACACAAAACTTTAACCAGCATTTCTATGTAAAACATATTTAAAAAAAAATTTAACCAGTATTTCTAAGTAAAATATATTTAAAACAAAATAAATAAAAAAATTAAAATAACAAAAAAAATAAAAAAAGATGCTCAGCATCTGCATAACATTATGTAATGTAGGGTGCTAGTTGTAATTATGATCTAAGTTTGAGAGTCCTAGCACTAGTACTTATTGAGAAATAGTGTAAAACTGAAAACTTAACGTTGGAGGTAAATGCAAAATTCACCATCAAACAATGTCAATGAACCATTAAATATAGGTCACACTCAGCATCTGCAGTATATAATGTGATGCAGTGTGTTGGTTGTAACTATGATCCGAGTATGAGTGTCCTAGCACTTGTACTTGTTGATAAATAGTGTAAAACGAAGACTTAATGTTGGAGCTATATATAAATGTTTGACGCCGCCGCCGTCGACGGAAAAGCAACACCTTTATCTTGCTTTCGCTCCTTCGTCGAAAGACAATAAAACAGATAACAAAAATGAGTTGCGTTTTAATTCAAACCAAAATTATCATTCATGTTATCGTTGTTTTTTTTTAAAATACATGAATTAACTACTTTTACCCCGACACTTATTCAAACAAGAGTTGTCAGAAGACAACAAGGCTCGCCGATGGGATTAAAATCACCACCCAGGCGAAGATTGAAATTGGAGGCAAACACCAAAACTTAAACGCAACTAAACGCAAAAGTTTAACTTGGGTGTCTATAGACGAAAAATTTAAGTCCAAAAGCGCCATAACTCTGCCAAAATACAATCCCAAGTTATGGTTCTTGTCTCTGTGCGTTCCATCGATGGTTGCGAACACACATGCGAAGTTTCATTTATATTCAATGAGTAGTTGCATAGATATCTTACCTGATAAATTAAGTCCAAAATGGCAACAACTGTGCCAAAATGCAACCTTGAGTTATGGTTCTTGTCTCTGTATGTTCGATTGATGATGGGGAACACACATGCGAGCTTTCATTCATAGCCAATGAGTGGTTGCATAGATATCTTAAACTTTACGCAACTAAACGCAAAAGTCAAACCTGGGTGTCTAAGTCTAAAAAGAGCCATAACTGTGCCCAAATGCAACCCAGAGTTATGGTTTTTGTCTGTGTGTGTTTCATTGATGATGATGAACACACATGCAAAGTTTCATTCATATCCAATGAGTGGTTGCATAGATAACTTTAGTTTAACCTGGGTGTCTACAGGCGACGACGCCGACGAAGCTGACGCCGCCGACTATAAAAATAATTGCAAATTATATACATTCTTGAGCCTTATATCATACTATGAACATGACTACCACGGATAACACAAAAAGTTAACTTCATGTCATGTTTTATTTCCATTACATGGTCCTTGAAAGTGTAACTGTAAAAATATTATTATTTAAACACTTATAGTACACTTCGGCCATTCTTAAAACTAATTTATTTGCTGTGCTCTGGCTTAGGTAAGCAGCTACTTTTTTGGCCAAATTTTGCATCTATTACAGTCATCTTAAAGAAAAATGGAAAGAAATCATAAAAAAATACGTTTTGAAAGTCTATAAAGAAGTTTGGGTAGTGGCAGTTCTTAGTAAATAAGAGCACGGCAAACAATTTATTTTTTAGGACGGCCTTATGTATTGGGTGGCTTAAACAAGCATATTTTAGCACGACTTCTTTCATATTCCTAATCGATTGTATTCCGTTTCAGAAAAACGAAAGAAAGAAAAAATATCCCAAGAAGATTTGGCGACTGTTCAAATGAGATATTTTGAATGGGAGATAGCGAACCAGGCATTTGTAGCCGAAAAACTCCAGCTACAGATAAAGCTTTTAAGGCACATGGATGCAAAGAAGGACACACTATCCGCACAGGAGCTATTTGCATCATTGCCATTTCTATCCCAGTAAACTGGTTTTTTTGTTCAAAACATATATTTTTAGAATTTCATATCGAATAAATGTACTGATATACTTAATCTTGTTTGTGTTTTAAAAATATCCATAACACTTCAGAGAAATGAAAAATACAAAGGTGAATATTCCAGTGGATCGCACTTTTGTGTAATTACTTAATATTTCTTTTAATTTTTTTTTTTTTTTTTTTTTTTTTTGAAAAGTAGAATTCGTCTTGTGAGTAATATCTTAAACATTTTTTTAAACGTCCGAAAATGAAATTTTTAGCAGAATTAAGCGTACTTGAATTATCAAACATTGCTCACTTTGGTGTTGTTAACATTTAATAAACATGCTTACCAGATGCGGCCATATCAAAAACGAAGTCGAGATTTATGCTTTTTTTTTGTATAATATGGCTGCAATTGGCCACCATAGAAAATAATAATAAAGATGCGTCAAAGGGTGATTAGTTTGGTCTTGTTCTTGCATAACCTATATATTCACCAAAGAATCCTGGATCCAACAGTTCATGACCACATTTACATCATGTAGTATTGTATTGTATAGTTGAGCTGTCCTTTTGATTCGATTTTTTTTATACTAAACAGGGTTGTCTACTGGGGACATGGAGGAAAAACAGAGAAACATAGGAATGGCTAATGGGTACAACAGAAAAAAAAACGGAGACAATTTTTTCACTAGATAAACATTTAATTAATGTTATCATTCTGTTAAAATATAACAGTTCAATGACTACATCGTCATCACGTAAAAAAAGTTATGCACAATGTGATTTCGGACAACCTGACCATCATTCATATTTCCGTTGTATTGTACATCCTTAATTTCATCATCCACGTCATCATCGTCAATATCAACATCAGGCTCTCCTAATACCATCGCTAAATTGTGTAGTATGGCACACACAGAAGCTATTCTGCAGACATTACCAGGTTCCATTCTAACCTACAAGGATAAATAATCAAGTGTTTGATATATGCTTGATGTTGTTTTGTACATGGTATTTAGCTGAAAATAGTGACAGAAATCAATTTAGTGACGCTGCACGTATCTGATGAATACAGAGGTTCATGCTCAAATTAAATTATATTTTCCAACCCCTCCCTGAAATCCCGTGGGACCCAACCCTTGGGAAAAATCTTGGATCCACCTATTATTCAGAAAAGGACTAATATATGCCTACCTCTGAATGCATCACATGGAACCTTCTTTTCTATCTCCCAAATGTCCTTTCAATTGTTACCCTTGTCCTGGTATGAGCTTCCTAGTATCTCTGTCACGCAGGAGTGTTGGCATTTATAAACGGTGTAAGAAGAAAAGGCCTACAGGGATATCTATCAATGAAATAAGATTGAAACAATTAAAGTTTAACATTTTCTAGGAAAGCATAGTGTAATTTTATGTACACTTATTATTTAAAAAAAGTACATTAAATGTATATTTTCTCTATCAATATTCTTTGATTGTTACGAATTATGTATATAGATTAGAATATACATAAATACTTACCCGCTGTCATCCATAAGGATTCCATCAGACAATGATCTATGGGTCTCTTCCAGTTTTGTTCTTAGTCCTGAAGTCCTTGTAAAAAAAACAGAGCACCCGGCCCCCAACCCCCGTCTGTCTGTGTTTCAAATCCCAAACATTGGTAAGTGTTTATTTATGAACTTAATTACCCCCTACCCCTGCCCCGGAAGCAAAACTTGTAATTTTTCGGAGGTTATAATATAATCTGCTAGAATGTAATTGAGTAATTATATTTCAACACAAGTTTGTTGTTCAGCTTTTTAAAATTAGCTATTTGATTAAACATCGATATTCAGATCAATTGATAATAGATTCAAATTTTATGAACAGATAATAAAGCGGGGGAAAAAGAAAATTTAGCGGTTTTCTACAAATTTGTGTATATCTCAATTATGCGATTACTTTATTAATTAAATGTGTTGGTAATAATTCTTTAAACAACTTATTCTTTATTGAACTTCGTACATGTATAATCACCTTTCGTAAGTCACTTATTCAAATGACTATGACAACATCCGTAAGTGATTGACTGGCTCAAAATGCAAATTTCTACAATAACATAATTGACATGTTTACATGTAGAGACAACCATTATCACAAACATTAACCTTGTACTTTACTGCAGTTAGGAAAATCGTGATAATTATATGAATGATTTTGCACATTGTATTGTTAATATCTATTTTAAAACATATCGCGTGTTTCAATAGCGTACTAACATGACATGATCTGAAAGATATATTTTGTGAATACTTTAGTGTTTACTTTATTAAACATGAAACACCAGAAGGAATGTAAAGCTTTAGATTATTGCGGTATTACTAATCAAAGCAAAGAGATTTGTTAAACTGCTGCGTAATATATCAGCTATTGACATGTATTAGCTTACTAAAGAACTTTAAAGGGACACGCTGCAATTTTCACTTAAAACTATTTCTGAAAATTATATATAGTTTTTATGTAAAGTTACATTTTCATAGCATATGTTAAGACTATTTTTGTTCCTGTGTTGAAAAAAAATGCATAACTCTTTTAAATGGTTGAAAAAACATTAGATTCGGCAGATCTCCGACAACAAGTGCAAATCATATATTAATTTGCTGAGTTGTATCGGAATGATAGAACATATTCCAAGTAAATAACGATGAATACAGTAGAACTTCGATGGATCGAACCCAACGGGACTGAAGAAAGTAGTTCCAACAAAGAGTGTCAAAATACAGGTAAATAAGTTGGCTGGACCTAAGTTCTAGTTCGGCTCGGTATTCTAACCATCGGAGGAAGAATAATAGAATTTAGATGGTATTTCGGCCGAGACCAGATAAGTGGTTCGAGCCATATCTGTTGACTGATAATCAAATTAACTTCATCAAAGTATATTGAAATTTGTAATTAAAATCACTAATCTATGTTATAATTTTGCACATTAAATTTAATCAAATGCTTTTAGCGTTTAAATAAATTTCATTAATTTCTTTATTATACTACACAGCAAAACCACTAAAACTTGCTTATTAAAACCAAGGACTTATATAAGTCCTTGTCAAAAAGAATAGATATATCCCGAGAGCATATATCACATCACGCCTACTTGATCTTAGTGTCAGAGCGGAGCAATACCTGTATGATTTAATCACGGTCTAAAGGAAGTAATTGGAGTCATCTCCAATATCATCAAAATGCACAGTGGCAATTATCGGATTACTCTTGGGAAATATCTGAAATAGTCCAGTATGATTTATATTACACATTTCGAAGTACATTGTAAAGTAAGGTTATGAGTTTAATATGTAACATATAAATAATGTGATTAGTTTCATATTCTAAACTCCGCCACGAAACATAATTATTGTGAACGTTTTAATATATAATGTTAGAATATGTAAACATAGTCTGGAGGCACTTGTTGATATATAAATGCACGTCTAAACATGCAATAGATCATTGCTGTGTTACGAACAATGTATTGCTATTTTCGTGTTTGTGAAATGAGATATAAAACTTAAACAAGATTGTAAGATTGTAACTGCTATTGTTTACCTGTGTGGTTTGGGTGGGAACAAGTGTAGCAATCAATTAACGTTCATGATCAAATATCACAGAAATTTTGCCAACATATGTAAAGGATATTCCTCAAATACGAAGCAAAATTATGTAAAGATCATCGACAGAGGCAAAAACAGTAGTAATAGAAGTATTAGTAGTAGTAGTAGTAGCAGTGGCAGCATTAGTAGTAGTAGTTATAGAAGCAGAAGTAGTAGCAGTAGTAGTAATAGTAGTAATAGTAGTAGTAGTAGTAGTAGAAGCAGTAGTAGTAGTAGCATTCGTAGTAGTAGTAGTAGTAGTAGAATCAACAGTAGTAATAGTAGCAGTAGTAATAGTAGTAACAGTAGTAGTAGCGATAATAGTAGCAGTAGAAGTAGTAGTAGTAGTAGTAGTAATAGTAGCAGTAGCATTAGTAATGTTAGTAATAGTAGTGGAAGTAGTAGTAGTAGTAGAAATAGTAGTAGTAGTAGTAGCAGTAGAAGTAATAGTAGCAGTAGAAGTAATAGTAGTAGTAGAAGCAGTAGCAGCAGTAGTAGGAGTAGCAGCAGCAGCAGTAGTAGTAGTAGTAGTAGTAGTTGTAGTAGTAGCAGTAGCAGCAGCAGCAGTAGTAGAAGAAGTAGTAGCAGTAGTAGTAGCAGCAGTAGTAGTAATAGTAGTACTAGTAGTAGAAGTAGTAGTAGTAGTAGTAGTAGTAGAAGTAGTAATAGTAGTAGTAGTAGTAGTAAGAGTAACATAAGTAGCAGTAGTAGTAGTAAGAGTAGCATTAGTAGCAGTTGTAGTTGTAGTAGTAGTAATAATAGTAGTAGTTATATTTATAGTAGTCATAGTAGCAGTAGTAGTAATACCAGCAGTAGTAGAAGTAGTAGTAGTAGAAGTAGTAGTAGTAGTAGAAAAGTAGTTATAATAACAGAAGTTGTAGTAGTAGTAATATGTTTAAAAGAAAAAGTATTATTATAGTAGTAGCAGCAGTAGCAGGTCCGCATATGTATTTAAAAGCGCCATAGACACCAATGCCCACATATATATCTACAAGCGCCTTAGACAGCAAGGTCCCCATATATATCTACAAGCGCCTTAGACACCGAGGTGCCCATATATTTCTACAAGCGCCTTAGACACCGATGTCCCCATACATATCTACAAGCGCCTTAGACACCGAGGTCCCCATACATACTAGAAGCGCCTTAAAAACCAAGGTCCCCATACATATCTAAAAGCGCCATAGACACTGAAGTCCCAATACATATCTAAAAGCGCCATAGACACCAAGGTGCCCATATATATCTAGAAGCGCTTTGGACAACGAGGTCCCCATATATATTTAGAAGCGACTTTGAAAAAGGGGTCCCCATATATATTCAGAAGCGCCTTAAACACAGAGGTCCCCATATATATCTAGAAAAGCTTTAGACACTGAGGTGCCCATATATATCTAGAACCGCCTTAGACACCAAGGTCGCCAAATATATCAAGAAACACCGTGGTCACCATATATATCTAGAACCGCCATAGACACCGAGGTCCCAATATATATCTAGAAGGGCCTTAGACATCGAGTTCACATATATCTAGAAGCGCCATAGACATCAAGGTCCTCATATATGTTTCGAAACGCTTTAGACACCAAGGTCTCGATATATATCTAGAAGCGCCTTACACACCGAGTTCCCAATATATATCTAGAAGCGCCTTAGACACCGAGGTCCCAATATATATCTAGAAGCGCCTTAGACATCGATGTTCCCATATATATATCTAAAAGCACCGTAGACACCGAGGTCCCAATATATATCTAGAAGCTCTATAGACACCGAGGTCCCAATATATATCTAGAAGCGCCTTAGACACTATGGTCCCCATATATATTTAAAAGGGCCTTAAACACCGAGGTACCCATATATATCTAGAAGTGCCATAGACACCGATGTTCCCATATATATTTAGAAGCACCTTAAACACCGAGGTTCCCATATATATCTAGAAGCACCTTAGACACCGATGTTCCCATATATATTTAGAAGCACCTTAAACACCAAGGTTCCCATATATATCTAGAAGCACTATAGACACCGATGTTCCCATATATATTTAGAAGCACCATAGAAACCGAGTTTCCCATTTATATCGAGAAGCACAATATACACCGAGGTTCCCATATATATAAAAAGAAGCGCCATAGATACTGAGGTCCCCATATATATCTATAAGTGCCATAGACACTGAGTTCCCCATATATATCTACAAGGGCATTAGACACCGAGGTACGATTATATATCTAGAAACACCTTACACACTTAGGCCCGAATATATATCTAGAAATAACTTACACACCGAGGTACGAATACATGTCTAGAAATGCCTTACACACCAAGGTCCCCTATATAACTAGAAGTGCCTTACCAACCGAGGACCCCATATATATCTAGAAGCCTCATAGACACCGAGGTCCCTATATGTATATATCTAGAAGCGCCTTAGACACCGAGGTCCCCATATATATATCTAGAAGCACCTTAGACACTGAGGACCTCATATATATCTGGAAGCGACATAGACACCGAGGTCCCCATATTTATCTAGAAGCACCATAGACACCGAGGTGCCCATATATATTTAGAAGCGCCATAGACACCGAGGTCACCATATATATCTAGAAGCGCCTTAAACATAGAGGTGCCTATATATATTTAGAAGCGCTTTACACACTGAGGGGCAATACTTATCTAGAAGTGCCATAGTTACCGAGTTCCCCATATATATCTAGAAGAGCCTTACACACAGAAGTGCCCATATATATTATGTAGAAGTGCCATAGACACCGAGGTCCCCATATATATCTAGAAGCCTCATAGACACCGAGGTCCCTATATGTATATATCTAGAAGCGCCTTAGACACCGAGGTCCCCATATATATATCTAGAAGCACCTTAGACACTGAGGACCTCATATATATCTGGAAGCGACATAGACACCGAGGTCCCCATATTTATCTAGAAGCACCATAGACACCGAGGTGCCCATATATATTTAGAAGCGCCATAGACACCGAGGTCACCATATATATCTAGAAGCGCCTTAAACATAGAGGTGCCTATATATATTTAGAAGCGCTTTACACACTGAGGGGCAATACTTATCTAGAAGTGCCATAGTTACCGAGTTCCCCATATATATCTAGAAGAGCCTTACACACAGAAGTGCCCATATATATTATGTAGAAGTGCCATAGACACCGAGTTCCCCATATATATCTAGAAGTGCCTTACACACCGAGGTCCCAATATATCTAGAAGAGCCTTAGACACTCAGGTCCCTATTTATATCTAGAAGCGCCATAGAAACCGAGGTCCCAATATGTATCTAGAAGCTGTTTAGACACCGAGGTTCCCATATATATCTAGAAGCGTCATAGACACAAAGGTCCCAATATGTATCCAGAATCGACATAGACACCGAGGTCCATATATATCTGGAAGAAACTTAAACACTGAGGTCCTTCTATATATCTAGAAGCGACATAGACACCGAGGTCCCCATATTTATCTAGAAGCACCATAGACACCGAAGTGCCCATATATATTTAGAAGCGCCATAGACACCGAGGTCACCATATATATCTAGAAGCGCCTTAAACTCAGAAGTGCCTATATATATATCTAGAAGCGCTTTACACACTGAGGGGCAATATTTATCTAGAAGCGCCATAGTTACCGAGTTTCCCATATATATCTAGAAGAGCCTTACACACAGAAGTACCCATATATATTATCTAGAAGTGCCATAGACACCGAGTTCCCCATATATATATAGAAGCGCCTTACACACCGAGGTCCCGATATATCTCGAAGAGCCTTAGACACTCAGGTACCCATTTATATCTAGAAGCGCCATAGAAACCGAGGTCCCAATATGTATCTAGAAGCGCCATAGACACCGAGGTTCTCATATATATCTAGAAGCGTCATAGACACAAAAGTCACAATATGTATCAAGAAGCGCCATATACACCTAGGTCCCCATATATATCTGGAAGAAACTTAGACACTGAGGTCCTTATATATATCTAGAAGCAACATAGACACCGAGGTCCCCATATTTATCTAGAAGCACCATGAGACCGAGGTGCCAATATATATTCAGAAGCGCCGTAAACACCAAGGTGCCTATATATATCTACAAGCGCCTTTGAAAAAGGGGTCCCCATATATATATATTTAGAAGCGCCTTAGACACCGAGGTCCCCATATATATGTAGAAAAGCTTTAGCCACCGAGGTAGAACCGCCTTAGAAACCGAGGTCGCCAAATGTATCTAGAAACACCGTGGTCACTATATATATATATATCTAGAAGCGCCATAGACACCGTGGTCCCAATATATATCTAGAAGGGCCTTAGACACCGAGGTCCACATATATATCTAGAAGCGCTATAGTCACCGAGGTCCTCATATATATTTAGAAAAACTTTATACACCAAGGTCTCGATATATATCTAGAAGCGTCATACACACAGAGTTCCCCATATATATCTAGAAGCGCCAAAGACACCGAGGTCCCAATAGGTATCTAGAAGCACCTTAGACACTAAGGTCCCCATATATATTTAGAAGCGCCTTTAACACCGCGGTGCTCATACATATATAGAATCGCCATAGACACCGCGGTGCCCATATACATCTAGAAGTGGCATAGACACCGAGGTTGCCATTTATATCTAGAAGCACCTTACACACCGAGGTTCCAATGTATAGCAAGAAGCGCAATAGATACTGATGTCCCCATATATATATATATCTAGAAGTGCCTTAGACACAGAGGAACCGATATATATCTAGAAGCGTCTTACAC
Source organism: Panopea generosa (assembly GCA_029582155.1). Lineage (NCBI taxonomy): Eukaryota > Metazoa > Mollusca > Bivalvia > Adapedonta > Hiatellidae > Panopea > Panopea generosa. The sequence goes on along the minus strand of CM055911.1, from coordinate 14,092,421 downwards.
ACAGAGGTGCCCATATATATTTAGAAGCGCCATAGACACCGGGTTCCCCATACATATCTGGAAGCGCCTTAGACACCGAGGTCCCCATATGTATCTAAAGTCCCATAGACACCAAGGTCCCCATACATATCTTAAAGCGCCATAGACACCGAGGTGCTCATATATATATATAAGCGCCTTAGAAACCGAGGTCCCCATATATATCTTTAAGCGCATTAGACACCGACGTCCGAATATAAATCTAGAAAATCCTTACACATCGAGGTCCGAATATATATCTAGAAACGACTTACACACCGAGGTTCGAATATATATCTAGAAACGACTGACACACCGAGGTTCGAATATATATCTAGAAATACCTTACACAGCGAGGTACGAATACATATCTAGAAGTGCCTTAGCAACCGAGGTCACCATATATATCTAGAAGCGCCTTAGACACCGAGGTACGAATATATATTTACAAACGCCTAACACACCGATGTGCCCATATATATCTAGAAGCGCCTGACACACCGAGGACCCCATACATATGTAAAGGTGCCATAGACACTGAGGTCGATATATATATTAAGTAACGCCAAAGATACTGAGGTCCCCATATATATCTAGAAGCGCCTTAGAGACATAAGTCCCCATGTGTATTTAGAAGCGCCATAGACACCGAGGTCTCCAAATATATCTAGAAACACCGTGGTCACCATATATATCTAGAACCGAATTAGACACCGAGGTCCACATATATATCAAGAAGAGCGATAGACACCTAGGTCATCATATATATTTGAAAAACGCCTTAGACACCAAGGTTTCGATATATATCAAGAATCGAATTACACAACGAGGTGCCCATATATATGTAGAAGCACCATTAACACCGAGTTCCCCATATATATCTAGAAGCGCCTTGGACAGAGAGGAACCCATATATATCTAGAAGCGCCTTAGACAGAGAGGAACCCATATATATCGAGAAGCGCCTTCGACAACGAGGTCCCAATATATATATTTAGAAGCGCCTTACACAACAAGGTGCCCATATATATTTAGAAGCGCCTTACACAACGAAGTGCCCATATATATAGAAGCGCCTTAGACAACGACATCTCAATATATATCTAGAAGCGCCTTACTCACTGAGGGGGCCATAGAAAACGAGATTCCCATATATATTTAGAAGCGCCTTAGACACCGAGGTCCGCATATATATCTAGAAAAGCTTTAGACACCGAGGTCCCAATATATATCTAGAACCGCCTTAGACACCGAGGTCCCCAAATATACCTAGAAAGACTGAAGTCCTCATATATATCTAGAACCGCCATTGACACTGAGGTCCCAATATATATCTAGAAGGGCCTTAGACATCGAGGTCCACATATATATCTAAAAGCTCCGTAGATACCGAGGTCCCCATATATATCTAGAAGCACCATAGACACCGAGGTGCCCATATATATTTAGAAGCGCCATATACACAGAGGTCCCAATATATATCTATCTAGAAGCGCCTTAGACAACGAGATCCCCATATATATCTAGAAGCGCCATAGACATCGATTTCCCCATATATATCTAGAAGAGCCTGAAACACCGAAGTGCTCGTATACATCTAGAACTGCCATTGACACCAAAGTCCCAATATATATCTGGAAGCGCTATAGACATCGAGGTCCCCATATGCATCTACACGCACCTGAAACAACGAAGTCTCCATATCAATATCAAGAAGTACAATAGACACTGATGTGCCGATAGGTACCTAGAAGCACCTTACGTACCGAGGTGCCCATATATATCTAGAAGCGCCTTACAAACCGATATGCACACATATACTTAGAAGTTCCTTAGATACTAAGGTACTCATATACATCTACAAGAGCCTTACACACAGAGGTCCCTATATATATCTAGAAGCATCTTATACACCGAGGTGTCCTTATATACCTAGAAGCGCCTTACACACCGAGGTCCCAATATATATTTAGAAGCGCCTGAACACTGAGGTGTCAATATATATCAAGAAGAGCCTTACACACCGATGTGCCCATATATATCCAGAAGCACCTTACACACCGAGGTGACCATATATATCTAGAAGCACCTTACACACAGAGATCCCAATCTGTATCTGGAAGCACATTACACACTAAGGTGACAATACATATCTAAAAACACCATAGACACCAAGGTCTCAATATATATAAAAGCAACTTACCCTACGAGGTGTCCATATATATCTAGAAGAGCCTAACACATCGAGGTGCCCATATATATCTAGAAGCACCTTACACACAGAGGTGACCATATATATCTAGAAGAGCCTTACACACTAAGGTGCCAATATATATCTAGAAGCACCTTCCACACCGAGGTGACCATATATATCTACAAGCACCATAGAAAGCGAGGTGCCCATACGTATCTAGAAGCGCCTTACATATCGAGGTCCCATATATTTCTAGAAGCGCCATAAACACCGAGGTCCCCATATATATCAAGTAGCACTTTACACACCGAGATCCCCATATGTATCTAGAAGCATCTTACACACTGAGGTGCCCATATATAACGTGCCCATATATAACTAGAAGCACTATAGACACCCAGATGACCATATACGTATATACAGAAGCACTTTACACACTGAGATAACCATATTTATCTAGAAGCACCTTACACACCGAAATCGCCATATGTATCTAGAAGCACCATACACACTGAAATGACCATATATATCTAGAAGCACCATAGACACCGAGGTCCAAATTTATATCTAGAATAGCCATAGACACTGAGGTCCCCATATATTTTTAGAAGTGCCTTACATACCGAGGTGACTATATATATCCAGAAGCACCTTACACACTGAGGTGACCATATGTATCTAGAATCACCTTACACACCAAGATCTCCATATGTATTTAGAAGCACCTTACACACTGAGGTGACCATATATATCCAGAAGCACCTTACACACTGAGTTGACCATATAAATCCAGAACAACCTTACAAACCGAGATCCCCATATGTATCTAGAAGCGACTGACACACTGAGGTTCCCATATATATCTGGAAGCGCCTTACAAACTGAGGTGACCAGTTGTACATTTAGAAGCACCTTACACACTGAGGTGACCATATGTATCTAAAAGCACCTTACACACTGAGGTGACCATATATATCTAGAAGCACCTTACGCACTGAGTTGGCCATATATATCTAGAAGCTCCTTACAAACCTAGATCCCCATATGTATGTTGAATTGCCTTACACACCGAGGAACCCATATATATACATAGAAGCTCCTAACACTCTCAGATCCCCATATATATCTTGAAGCACCATAGACACCGAGGTGCGCATATATATCTAAAACGCCTGAGACATCGAAGTGCCAATATATATCTAGAAACACCATAGACACTGAGGTCCCCGTATATATTTAGAAGCGCAATAGACACCGAGGTGCCAATATATATAGAAGCGTCTTACACACCTAGGTCCCCATTTATATTTAGAAACGCGTTAAACAACGAGATCTCCATATATATCTAGAAGCCCCTTACCCACCTAGGTCCTCATTTATATTTAGAAACGCCTTAGACAACTAGGTCCCCATATATATCTAGAAGCGCTTTACACACTGAGGTGACCATATATATCTAGAAACGCGTTATACAACGAGAACTCCATATATATCTAGAAGCGCCTTACACACCTAGGTCCCCATTTATATTTAGAAGCGCATTAGACAACGAGATCTGCATATATATCTAGAAGCGCTTTACATACTTAGGTCCCCATATATATCTAGAAGCGCCATAGACACCGAGGTCTCTTACACACCTATGTCCCCATATATATCTAGAAGCGCCATAGACACCGAGGTCCCTTACACACCGAGGTCCCCATATATATCTATCTAGAGGCGCCAGAGACACTGATGTCCCTTACACACTTAGGTCCCAATATATATTTAGACGCGCCAGAGACACCGAAATCTCCTTATATATCTTGACGCGCCAGAGACACCGAAATCTCCTTATATATCTAGAAGCGCCATAGACATCGAGGTGCCCATATATTATTAGAAGCACCATAGACACCGAGGTCCCCATATATATCTAGAAGCACGATACTGACAGAAGTGCTCATATATATTTCGAAGCACAAATCACACCGAGGTCCCTTACACACTGAGGTCCCATTTGTATCTAGAGGCGCAATTTAGATCGAGGTGCCCATATATATTTAGAAGCGCCATAGACACCAAGGTTCCTTACACACCGATGTGCCCATATATATTTAGAAGCACCTGACACATCTAGGTCCCCATATATATATAGAAGCGCCATAGACACCGAGTTTCCTTACACACCGAGGTCCCCATATATATGTAGAAGCGCTAGAGACGCTGAGGTCCCCATATATATCTAGATGCGCCAGAGACACCGAGGTCCCTTACACACTGAGGTCCCCATATATATTTAGAAGCGCCAGAGACACTGAGGTCCCTTACACACCGAGGTCCCCATATATATCTCGAAGCGCCAGAGACACCGAAATCTCCTTATATATCTAGAAGCATTATTTATATAAGCAAAAGTACAATTTGTACAAGAAGCAATAGAATAACAGCCGCAAAATACTGCAAAAGAAGAAGCAGCAGCAACATCAGCAATATTAACAATACCAGCACTATTCCTAAGTGGGTTGTCTGTAATCGTCATGTTATCATTATAATGTGTTTCTTAAATAATGCAACGTAATCGTTATATAGTTTATATTTACTGCAAACGTCGATGTCGACTATGTTTAAAACGGGTTAGTTGGGTCATTGCAAGATGGAACATAGATACCAACATTAATTATGTCTTTGTTGTGTGAACTGCGTGGTTTGTTCAAATACAAAAGACATGCAATTGCCTGTGTCAGAGAAAGGATTGCAAACAATTAACTATTGCAATCTAAATTTTTGATCTGGCATTTTATTTCAAAGTATTGTATGATCAGACCGGGGTGGTTGGTATATTGCAAAATGAATTTTGAAAAAAACATTTATAGAAAAATGCCGACGAAGCAAAGTATGTTTACATTTGTTGACAATATCGTCAAGACAACATGTACTTTTTTGTTATAAAATGTTCGGCAGTTATGCCTTGTGACAGTGCGGCGTGTTTGTTGCAGTTGAACGTACCACAGTGCTATTGCTAAAGTCAACTATGTTGTCCGTGGCGTTATTCCTGATTAGTTTCGTCGCAGTGTTCCATGGCGGAGGTAAGTTTTTTTACAAGTTAATGTTTGTTTAATGATTCATAATTACTAAATTGTTTAGTAGAACTGGTTAAGAAATTCAGTTTGTTAATTTTTTGTAACATTATTGCATAACTTTCATATATTTCGTGTATCAAGCTAATCGACTTTTAAAATAATTTATGTAGGGAAAACCACAAAGATATCGCCAGGTCGGCACTGCGTGAAAAAAAGTTTTGTTTAAAAATACACTTTATTCGAATGAATTGGAAGACATTTGTTAGATGGCATTAAAACCCAAGTTATTTTTGTATGCTGTTTACGAGATTTGTCTCATAGAAGTAGGGTCATTGTTAACGTGGTCCATATCCTTTGTGACTTTAAAAAAAGGTGTTTATGTTTTTATGAACTAGCTTTCAGGTTTTAGATTATATACATGACTATCCCAGATATGTTCATATTCTAATATAACTATATCAAATAAACCGCTATAACACTGACAAGATTCATTCTGAGGTCTTCCTCCGCCATTAAGACTAGATATGCCATATATAACCTGAAACGCATGAAAATGGCGATAAATCCCATTTAAAAAATGTATTTCTGTTCGCTTTTTTCGATTATATTTATTTATTTATTTTTATTTATTAAATGATTTATTGATTTGTTTGTTAACATGGCCATTTTAATTAAATAAACATATTATGTGACGCTGTGGAAAGGGCTGCAATTAATGTTGGAATAACTTATTGTTCAACCCGATTGCTTTTTTCATGGTTATTATACCTTTGTTCATATATACGGGTACCGTTTGATGAAACTTTCAAGAAATCATTAAACTAAATTAAACTACGTTTACTCTCATGTTCTGTTCTGTTCTGTATAAAGTACAATTATTTTGTTTAGATAATACAATTTTATTTTAATATTTTTTATTAATAATTTCTCTGTTATACAAAAAAAATTATTCAAAATATTTATAAAACGTGTGTGAGTAGTATATCGCACCTGATATAAGCGGTGAATGAAACAGATGAATCTAAACAGGATTAAAAGCAATGACTACTTCAACGAAAAAACAATTTTCGAATAAATTATCAATTTTTTACGAAAATGCCAAGTAGAAATATCAATTGTGTGATAACTCATTGAACGCCCCTCGTTTATAAACCTTTGTGATTAGTCATTGGACGCCCATCGTATAAAAACCTTTGCTATTTCTAAATTAAAAAAAAAGACAACTGGCCGTCTCTGATGACTGATATAGGAACTATAAAAATTGAAATTGATTGACATGCTAATTTAAACAATTTTGTCACGTTCACAATAATTTTCAATTTTCATTTTCTTGTCATTTCAGTATTCAATGTATGAGTAAATTGTTTAGAAGGTTATATCTTAGATTATGTTCTATTATTGTGAGATCTTAATATGCTTAACTTCCTAAAGCAAAGATTTTTTAGTAATAGTAGTAGTAGTGGTATTAGTAGTAGTGGTGGTGATAGACTGACATAACATTCTTGCCGCTATTTCAATGTATTTAATCGTTTAATGACTTCAATAATCACACGGTAAATAAACACAATAATCTATTGTTTCAGTAGATGTTTGTATTTTTATTGCGAAAAGTCAACTGAATAATAAACACTACAAATCGTTTACTGTTACAGAAACACGATACCTAACGTGAACTCTAAACGATAGGATCGTTACAATAAACGCATGAGATTTCCGCTTGATTAAAGAGGTAGGTATCATTATGGACAATCAATGCATCTGACTCGTTTCGTAGGCAGTTATTCATAACAATATGATTGTCATTTCCATCCTAATTGGGTCGTTGAGTTCAATCAGATAATTCTAGTTTAAATATATTTATCTCAATATATACAATGTGGATATAAGCAATATTGACGTTTAGTCCTCAAACTCGGGGTCCTCCGACGACAAGTGGTCTTGGGCGCCGTCTCGATATCACTTACTTCTCATCCCTTAGGTCGTAGGTTCCGGTCCCGCTCGCTCCAAAAACTTTTAAGGGGAAAGTTTGCCAGTTACTTGCCAGTTTGCCAGGACGGCGGTTCTACTCAGATTCATTCTTAGCTCTTCCTGTACCGATAAAACTGGATATGCCATATATAACATGAAATGTGCTAAAATCCTATTTAAATAATAAACTCAGACTTATAATTAAGAAATAAATCCGGATGATTTGGTATTCCACATCGACCAAAACGTGACAAAATTATCATTTAAATTGTACTGATAAACTTGAACGAATCCCATTCAACTATAGGATATTTTTCTCTGATATATTCATTCCCTTTACAGAGGTCGGCATAAGGCACCACATGAACCTGTGTAATATAAACCTTAAATCATGCCATTATTACAATGGTACCAGAGTACATTTTTACAAGACTGGGTAAAAACACCAAGATTATTATCAATAGCTTAGTTTTATACACCATTAAACATGGCATTCTTACAACGGTATCAAATTACATATTTACAAAGAAACCAAGATTTCTATCAATAACTACTGAAAAGTGCAACGAGTTAGGCGGCAAATCAATATTGTAGTATTTATTTGTTTACACTGGTTACCACCATACATATACAGCCATAGAAACTGGTTGAGTGATTGGATAATTAGCGTCATTAATATGCATTCGAGTGACAACAGGTCACCAGTTAACCAAACCGCTCGTTAATGGGACCCGGGAAGGTTAATCAGTACTCGAGCACACCCATCAATTTACACAAATTAAAAAATTACTATTATGAAAACGATCAAAATATTATTTATTATTTCCAAATAATAAACACCAAAATGTACAGCTATTTTTAGCATGAAAAGCTAAACAGTTAAATTGCTTTACTCAATGGACTGTTCTTCAAATCTGTTCTTATTAGTTTCATACATAGAATTACACATGTTCTCCATAAGCGGGTCTTTGTTATATAATACATATTCTATAGATAATTATGGAGTTTAAAATACTGTCTGTCAATTTCCAGGGGCTAGGTTCTGTAGAAAAAAGACTAGATGTTTTTAATTATTTAAAAGCTAAAAATTATCATATTAATTGTCTGCAGGACGTACATTCTGCATAACACACTGTAAAGTTCATTCAGACACAGTGGGGTAACAATAATTGCCTATTTAGCTCAGTTAATTCTAATAAAAGAGGGGTAGCAGTTTTATTTAATAAAACCTTGACTTTACAATTCATAAACACTTATCTGACCCCGAGGGGAATTTCATTATAATTGACATAACAGTTGATAATAACAAGCTCAACCTCATTAACTTATATGGGCCAAATATTGGATCACCAGCATTTTTTAAATAATATTATGTCAAAACCACGATCCATAAATAATAATAACCCATATATTCTCTGCGGAGATTTCAATGTTGTACAAGACTACAACCTGGATAACCGTTATTATAAAAAAGAAAATAACAAAAAAGCTCATGATATAATTCTTGAAATTATGCATAATTTTAATCTAATTGATCCTTTTAGAGAAAATAATCCATTGTTAAGAAGATATACATGGAAGAAAAAACACCGTTACAACAAGCCAGGATTGACTATTTTCTTTTATCAGAAAGTTTACATGCTTCAGTAAACAAAGGTTCTATTAAACCTAGTTAACGGTAATTCTTAATATGTCTTTTACAAATTTACTCCTGGGCGTCCGTTATGGAAATACAATAATTCTCTATTATTTAAAGATCATTGATAATAAAATACTAGAAATTAAATGTCAATATGCATTGCCTGTATACAACCTTGAAAACATTAATTTGATCCCCGATAACCAATTACAGTTCACTATAGATGACCAGCTATTCTTCGAAGTTTTATTAATGGAAATAAGGGGGAAGTCAATTTCATATTTATGCTATAAAAAGAAAAGAAATGACCAATTAGAAAAAGATTTAATAATCGAAATAGAAAAACAACAAAATAAGGTCACAAATGAAAATATAGATGATATTGAAAATTTAAAAATGAGTTTATAAGATATACGTTAACACAAAATGCGTGGTCATATGATACGCTCAAGAGCACAAATAATAGAAAATGACGAAAAACCGACAAACTATTTCTGTGACATTCCTAAACTTAGTACAGAAGAAAGCAATTTGCTCGAAGGACTAATCACTTATGAACAGGCATCGGCATCTCAAAAAGCCATGGCTAATAACCGTTCACCTGGCACATCAGGATTCAATGCAGATTTCTTTAAAGTGTTTTGGAAAAAATTAAGTCATTTTATTGTTAGATCAATTAATTACAGATTTAAAAAAGGGGAGTTATCCATAACACAAAAAGAAGGTATTATAACATATATCCCTAAAGAAAATAAATCTAGGTATAGAATGAAAAATTGAAGACCTATTTCTTTATTAAATTGGATCTATAAAATAGCTTCAGGTGTTATAGCAAACCGAATTGAATCAACTTTACACAAATTAATACATAAAGATCAAACAGGTTTTATTTCGGGGAGATATTTAGGTGAAAATATTAGATAAGTACACTATATTATGCATTGTGCAGAACAAAATAGTTTGAAAAGATTACTGCTTTTGATAGATTTTGAAAAGGCGTTTGACTAAATATCTTGTTTTTTTATTAATAAAGTTTAAAAAAAATTACTTGATATATCTATCATATCTTGGGTAAACTTATTTTTTAACAATGCAAAGCTTGCAATTAACCAAGGTGGTAACTTATCATTAATTTTTAATATAGGCCATGGTTGTTGTCAAGGAGACTCGCTGTCACCATATTTATTAATTTTATGTGCTGAAATTCTTGCAATTTAAATAAGAAACAACAAAAGTATAAAAGGTATCAAAATAGGAACTACATAATAAAAAATATCACAATAAACAGATGATACATCAGCTTTTTTAGACGGGTCACAACAGTATTTAAATGAAACACTATCTGAATTACCAAGTTATGCAGAATATTCCGGTCTCAATGTTAACTTTGACAAAACACAAGTTATATGGATATGGCTGAAAAAATACAGTACTGAAACTATCAAAACAAAATGGAAACTAACATGGGGAATAACAAACTTTAATTTGTTAGGAATACACTTTGAGGTAGATCTTGATAAAATAATATCAAAAAGTACCAATAAAAAATATCAAAAATAGAAACCTTAATAAAATCTTGGAACCGTAGATATCTTACTCCAATAGGAAATATAACTGTTGTCAAAACCCTTCTACTTCGAATATTAAATCACCTATTTATGTCCCTTCCAACCCCAAACTATTTTACAGTTTTATCTGGAATGGACCATCTAAAATTAAACAGTTGGTTCTTGTCAATGAGTATAGCCAAGAGGACTTAAGATGATAAACATTAATGCATTAATAGCAGCTTTATAAGTAACATGAATTAATATTAAATTATGGAAAATGGACTAATATAATGCATAAACCATTAAAAAAATTACTAGATTTTGGGAACGCTTATTTTTTGAAAATTATGAAAACTATCTCAAATCCCTTTTGGTTAGATGTACTCAAGTACACACATTAATAAAAATAAAGAAACCTCAAAATATAGAAAATATATTACAAACACCCATATTTTATAATGAAAATATACATATTGGATGAAAACCATTTTTTTACTCAAAATGGTACGATAATGGAGTTACATTTGTCAAC
>CM055911.1:13898955-14076455 GCA_029582155.1 Panopea generosa | reverse complement strand
GACCGAGTGGTCTAAGGCGGTGTTGTTTAAGAACCTATGACCGCTGAGATTTTGGGTTCAAGCCGAACTAGGTCCAAAACTGTACGCGAAATGTTCTGCCTGTTATTTGCAGTGGAAGGACGGTGGTTTTATTCAGATTCATTCGAAGTTTTTAATCCACCATTAAATCAGGATATGCCGTTTATGACCTGTTATAGGTTGAAAATGGCGTTAGACCCTTATATAGTGTTATGCCGTTTAGCCGCATAGAAGTAGCGTCAGTACTGCCATGGTTCAATTCTAGTTATACTCTTTAAAGTAATGTTTATATGTTTGATAAACAAGTATTTAAATTATAAAGTTAATAAAAACGTTATTATTCTATAATACCTACATCAAACATATAAAAACTGACTACATTCATGCCAAGGTGTTCCATCACCAAAAAAAACTTGATATGCCATATAAAACCTGAAATGTGTTGAAAATGGCTAAACACCCATTAAAAATCCGTTTTACTTTCTTCAATTTTATTTATTTATTTATTAATTTATTGATATATTTATTAACCCAGCCATTTTAGTTGAGTAAACATAACATGAGACGTTTTGAAAAAGACTGTAATGTTGGAATAACCTGTGGTTCAACCTATTTGCTTTTCTTCATGCTTAGTATACCTTTTTTCATATATATGGGTATCGTTTGATGAATCTTGCAATAAAACATTATCAAATTAAATGTAGTTTTTTCATTTACTATGTTTAATGTTTTTGTTTCGACAATACATTTATGTTAATTCTTTTTAATAATTACAGAGATTCATAACTCATTTTTTTAATATTTTTTCTGGTATAAATAATGAAATAAAAATAAATATGTTCAGTGTTTTCAATTATGAAATAAATATACAAATGAGGATGTTTGTTTTTTTATCAAATATTATGTCTGGTATATTTATTCATGCTAATTATTAAGTTAATGTGAGTGCTGCTCATATCACTTATGCAGTACATATGTATAAGCGGTGGATTGAACACGTACATATATATCTAAAGAAAATTAAACGCATCGACTTCTTTAACGAAAAATCAATTTTCGAATAAATCATAATTTTTTTTATGAAAGTGCCAAGTTCACATATTAAACATTCGATTTACGCCTATAAACGTGTTTCATATATGAGGGACGTCCAGACCTTCAAAGTAACCCCCTTTAACAGAAATACATTTTTCTTCAGTTTTTTCAGTAACCACAACCGCAATATGTCTTCTTTGCAGTCCGTATTGTATATACCAGTCCGTTTTGTATATACCATCACAAACTGAAAAACGACCGGCCCACGTGCTTGTCGGAAAGTGTAGCGGCGTTCAGCGTAGTATTTCGTTCATGTTGCAAATATCTTTAATGAGGTTTAGCACAATTTTCAACACATGATAGGTTATATAAGACATATTCATCATTACGATAGGAAAAACATTACATTGAATCTGAATAGAAACCACCATCCTTTTGCTAAGAACTGGCAAATTTTCTCTTTCTATCTAATGACCAAGCTGGACTCGTGCTCATGACTACGATTGAGATATGAAAGTTGGCGAAGGCGTATGTGACGATTTCAGAATACTGGTCGACGTTTACGATCTTTTAAGACCTACAATGGCATAACTCATATTTTTCGCACTTTTTTTAACAATGCCTATCTTAGGTGGGCCAAATTTTACTGCATTTCTATCTCAGGGCCTTAAAAGAATGGATCAGTATTTCGTATTCTTTCTATTACTACAAATACATGAACATATGTTGTGCACGTATTCGAATTGTGTAGCACCCATTCATGTAGCTCCGTATTTTAACTTATTTAGCAGCTCTTTTCCAACAATATTTGTCCAAATTGCATACGACTGCATGTGGTTAAGACTACGACAAAAGTATTCCGCAAATCGCACGATTTGTTTGCTGGCTATCATCGGATACACAACAAATAAATCTACCTGACTGATGAATTATGATTTACATGTTCACGGTTCATATTTTTTGTTACGAGTAGCATTATTTATTGAACGCCCTTCGTATACAAATCTGAGTGCTTTATGTTATGAATAACATTACTCATTGAACGCCCCTCGTATACAAACTTGTGTGGTTTATGTTATGAATAACATTACTCTTTGACCGCCCGTCGTATGCAAACCTGTGTGATTTATGTTATGAATAACATTACTCATTGAACGTCCCTCGTATACAAGTCTGTGTGATTTCCAACTAAGAAGACAACTGACCGTCTCTGATGAATGATATAGGAATTATCAAAATTGATTAACATGATAATTTCATCATTCTGTTATGTTCATGATTATGGACTTGTCGACCAATCCTATGTAGGTTGTCTTTTCATATTGTTGATATTCGCTTGTCATTTATTCAATGCATGAGTAAGTTGTTTAGCACGTTATATGTTACATAGTTTTTAAATACTGTTGAGAGATATTTATATTTTACCTTCCTAAAAAGATTTATAAGTAGTTTAAGCATGATCATTATTATCAGTGTTATAGTAGTAGTAATAGTAGTAGTAGTAGTAGTAGAAATAGTAGTAGTAGTAATAGTAGTAGTAGTAGTAGTAGTAGTAGTAGTAGTAGTAGCAGTAGTAGTAGGAAGTAGAATTAATAGTAGTAGTAGTAATAGTAGTAGTAGCAGCAGTAGTAGTATCAGTTGTAGTACTAGTTCTATCTATTTATGAATATATAAAGTTGACGTTGGCCATATATAACATTCTTGCCAGCAAACGCATAAAATCTCAATATATTTAATCGTTCTATTTCTTCAATGATCACACGGTCAATAATCACAATAATCTACTGTTATATTTTTTTCGGCGCACTAAAAGAGAAGGAAGATTTAATGCTCACTCTCCATGTACAAACAATAAAAGATTAACTGACAGGTTGACGCAAAAATGAGAAACTAGAGGAATGAATTTTAGCCTTAAAACCTGCAGAACAACATAGTTTGAGCAAATGTTATTGAGCATTTAATGTGTTCACGCTTACGAAATGCATGGTCTACAGTTGTCCTACACAATTCCTCACATATTTGTCACACTGGCACCATACATGAGATGACAATCTTTTAACATAATAAAAAACATTAAACTTTTCATGTAAAATAAATAAATTTGTACTGTAATAACTTATATCTAAAACTGACCAGTTCATGTCCATGTCCAGAACTGAACAGTCCATGCCCATATCCAGAATTGACCAGTCCATGTCCATATCAAGAATTGACCAGTCCATGTCCATATTTGGAACTGACTAGACCATGTTCATTTCCGTGTAGGCACAAGCATGATACATGTAGGTATCATTGTACACGGCTCGCACAGAAAAAAAAATGTATTTTTGAAGCACGTATCACTAACATTAAAAAGTCTTTGTACTTTTATCAACCAATTCCAAGTCTAAGGCGCCGACTCAAGATCACTTATCTCTCACTGCTAAAGTTATAAAGGTTCGAGTCCCGTTCGCTCCAAAACCTTTATGTGAGAAAGTTTTTCAGTTTCTTACCAGTTCATTGCGGAAGAACGGTGCTTTCACTGAGATTTATTCTGAGGTCTTCCTCCATCAATAATCCTAGATATGCCATATATAACCTGAAATATGTTTAAAAGGGCGGTAATCACCCATTCATCAATCCACTAACGGTAATGTTCGCTCGTACATCGTTTGTTTATTTAAAATCAATTGGGACAATATCTTCGGATAACGATGTTTATATTAGTTTGCTTCAAAATATACTTTGCTTAAACAATTGTTATAAACATAATTATACATATGTCTATTTATATGTCTGCTTAATGATCACTCAAGCATGTCCGTCAAAACTCATCTAATTATACCATCACAATATAATTGTATTGGTTTAAACATATGTGTTGCTACTAATCATACAATTGCATTACAAAAGTAGTACTGCTGTAAATATTTACAAACACATATAAGCAAGAGGGTTGGGCCACAAATTCTGCCAACATTAGTTACGACCCGTCTCTCGTACAAATGAAGTAAAATAATAATGGCAGTCATATTAATTATGGGTTAAATCGTTTTAAGCTTTAAAATAGTAAACATTATTATTTTTATAAATATGTTGTTAGAATAGGATTTGGAATAAATGTAAGAAAAACAGATAGTAAAGTAAGAGTATGTATTTGAGATTTAAATATTCATTATTTTTTAATACTATAAATAAAGTAGTTTTAGGGCTAAAAAAAAATAAGGTGATAATAACTAACTACTGCAAATGAAAGAAAACGAGAAAAATTATGAAAAAAAGTAAATATATAAATGTCTCCAAGACTCAGTTTTTAAGTGTGTCATTTCACAATCTCGTATTAGGCCTAAATTCGGTTTAAACGAATAATTATAAATGTATCACGAGAATTATGAGGACAGTTGTGTGCATTCTGCATCACTTGTAAATAGAGGTCAACTACTCACTTGTATTTTGAAATTGTATTGCATAATAAGGCCTAAGATTTTCATTGTAAACAAAGACACGCGGGATTGTTAGTGTTTTATGCTAGCAGGAGTGTTACATAACGCTTTTAAAGTGCAAAGTAACAGGTAAGTTGACCGGGTTGAATTTCAAAACGGAGTGCAGTGACACCACTAAATTATAAGGTCCGTATTTTAAAATTCAATAAATGACGAGACATTTTAAAACCTGTAATGTCACCCTGCAGTCTGCCTTTGCTCTACTCAACTGATACAATAAGTCATAGCTTTTATAAACATTTTGAAAATATTTCTCCAAACCAAATAACAATGTGTTTATAACACACAAATTGAATTGCCGTCGAGAAAAGGGGCTGCAACTGTGTAGTAAGAAAAGCGTTCGTGTAAATGTATAATACATTGTAACAGTTCGAAATGTCAGCACATTAAATGTAAATTGTTGCACGTACCTACATCTACATTATTGCGAAAACAGTCTATATAGGTAATGGCAATAAACATTTTAATTACTTATAGTCGCCTGGCTTACCGGTGCAGGAATATAATAAACTTGTGACAATTGTTTGATAACAACCAAGGCTATCGTCACTTCCGATTCATCGTTTTTTGTTTCCTACATCTTTCTTTGTCGTTTCATATATACAATAACTGGATAATAAACAATAATTGGCCATTTATTCTGAGTTTACGATAGAAAGAATTTTATATTCGTTCTTAAATTTTGTTGATTTTTTTAAACTCGTCGGTAAAACTGATATTATGATCGGCAAGATCCCCATCTATTCTACAGTTATATATCCCATTATCTTCGCAGAATGCAGCACCATCACTTGGACAAATCCTTCTGGTGGAACTGGTTCGGCTCCAACTGCAATAGAAGAAGGAACAGCTGCAAGTTCGACAGGGTATACGGCCACTGCGACATCAGACGGAACCCCGAATGCTGTGACACTAACAATAGATGCTGGTAGTGGGATGTTCTCTATAGCTAGCGGCCTTGTCTCAACAACAGTTGTAACTGATTACGAGACCTCCGCAACACACGTAGTTTATATTAAGTACGTCTACCCATTTTAATCTTAATCACGTATGTACAACTTAGATAAAACACGATCGAAGACATCCTGGGTAAAACCAGTACTGGGAATCTTTCTGAAGACAATTATAAATATATACAATATTGAAAAATTAAAGCATATTCGGATAAAGTATATTGTTCAAGAACTCTAGCCGTGGTGGATCATGGGTTCGATGCTCTACCACTGGGCCATGCGCTCCAACAATTGCTGAAATATCTATTAAGAAATTGTTTACATGTTTCATTTTTTTTACTTTTGTCATATTTGTACTTAATAGCAAATTTCTAATTATTTGCGTTTTGTACTACTTTTATAAAAAGCTTTTCCGTGATTGTATGATCTAAGGCCCCGTCTCAAGATCATTTACCTTCCTCGCTGATGTCTTCGGTTCGAAATGAACTCAGTTTTTTAAAACTTTTTATGATAATATGGTTACTTGCACAGTGACTACAAATGCAAGACGCTGGTTCCAATCAGACGACAGTCGGGGGACTTCCCCCGCAAATTTATGAATATCATGAATTTCCTGTATTGTCGTAAAATCGTGTTTTTTTTATCATTTAAAAAAAAAACATAAAATTAATCCAAAACTGTCCTTACCTTATTCCTACGATCAGATAATTTATATATAACTCATGACTTGCATGTTTTATTAAGGGCGGTCGACGATAACTCTCCCACACCTGCGATGAGTACAGCGACTGTAACATTCTCCATCACGAATCTTGCAACTGATCCTACGTTCCCAGCACTGTCTTACTGTGTCACCGCGGCCGACAAATTTGCCGCAGGTAAGCCAACTTGCTTGACTATAATTTAAGATACGTATTATCTGGCGTTTCAATAAACAACGGGTAAATGCTTGTTATGGTCTTAAAGGGAGGATATCAGGAAAGAACACTATAAATGTTTTAAAAACAAAATTATTTTGAAAATTGATAGAAAGCATTTCCTTATCTAATAAATTAAATCCGAATGGTTTGGTTTGTCAAATCCACCAATATGTGACAAAATCTGCATTTAAATTGGAGTGGTAAACTTGAAACGAAATCCATATTCTCGAAATAGACAACGCTTGATCCCTGCTTCACGACCTTCACATCGTCATTCGGACTGTTTCTAACATAAAACAAGTTTTACTACCTGTATAACGGATCCAATTGAAAGCAAATTAAATCACGTCACAAAATATGTTTTAAGCGGGAATAAGGTTCTTGCTTAAAGCAACACATCCACGTTTAAACTTTTTTAAAAACTTTTTCAATTGAGTTGTGAGCACATTTACCATGCATAAATATATGGTCAATCAGCTGTATATGTGCTAACAAACACTATCCAGAACGCTTTAGAATTATAAAAAAAGATGTCCAAATTATAAAGCGTGACAAACGCTTTATAAATTATTTTTAAATTGCCGAGGATTCCAACTTTGCTTCAAATTGAATTATGCGAGTCGTATTAAAAAACTTCACGTTTTAGTGCATAGTGTACTTTACCTGCCTTGAAAGTCATTTTGACAATTTTTTTGACTCGGGTGAGTTACACGCTTGTTTAATAAAGTGTTAGTCACGCATTATAATTTGGGCATCATTTTGTTCCGGATTGTGTTTATATGCTCATATACAGCTAATTGATCATATGTTTGTATGGGAAATGTGCTCATAACTCAATTAAAATTTTTTTTTTTAAAGTTCAAACGTGGATGTGTTGCTTTAACATAGGCGCGTAGTCCAAGAAATCCCTGTTCAATATATCATTTTTGCATGTTGAAATAGATATCCTTTTGACAAATCGGGCTCTGTGAGTTAAAGTCATGAATAATAAACAATTCTAATATATATAAAAATTATATAGAATAGATATATATTCCCTTAAAATCGGAAATCAAGTAGTCATTTAAATAAATTGTTTGGGTTTTTTTTTAAACTCAGCTTGTTATGTTTAGTGCAACCAGCCCCTGATCTTAAATTAAGCCGGACTGAAGCAAATGTTAAGGTTTTCGTCTTAGAAACGTTTTCTAGAAATTATTTGTTATAATAATATTAATGGTCATAAGAATACATATCTCTTTATAAAAATCGCCAAATTAGATCTGGCTTTTAAAACAGTCAAGTATATTAAAGTCGTCTTTTCTTTATCAAATATGGTACAAGAGATGCGTATAAAAAGCATTAAATTTTAAATAATGTTTCTTTTAACTACAGCCTCTACATTGGGTACGTACGCCGCCTCAGACCCCGGCGGAGCCGCTCTCACATACACAGGTAAGTTTTTGGGTTTTTTTGTATTTAAGTCAATGGACCACAAGGCAATGTTGAAATCGGATTTATGAACGATCTCTTATTTGACCAATAACGATTTCACTATAAACATACATATATAACGATATTAAGAAATAAATATCTAAGAGGGGGTGGCAGTATAATAGATAGAGTGTTGGCCGATCATGTTAGAGGTTGTGGGTTCGATACCCAGCTCGACCGACGTCTCTCATAAAACAACACTCAGTACTTGTTCTACCCTGGAAGCGAACTCGAGAGCTGTTCATATAAGCTTTGAGCTTCCAGAACTGACGATTCAATATCCATATCCAGGACTGACCAGTCTAAGCACATCTGTTCATGTCCATATTCAGAATTGCCCAGTTCATGTCCATATCCTGAACTGACCGGTTCCTATCCATATCCAGAATTAACCAGTTTATGTCGATATTCCGTATTGACCGGCCCATGACCATATACAGAATTGGCCAGTCCATATCAATATTTAGAACTGACCAGTCCATGCTAATATCTAGAACCACCAGGCTGTGACCATATCTCGAACTGCCTAACCCATGTCTATATCCAGTATTGACCAGCACATGTTTATATCCAGAATTGACCCGCCCATGTTCACAAACAGAACTGACCAATCCATGTCCATATCCAGAATTGACCAGTCCATGTCCATAGTCAGAATTGACCAGCCCACGTCCATATTTCGAACTTACTGGTCCATGATAGTATTATTAATATATACAAAATAGTGAATATTTGCTATTTTTGGAAGCTTGAGTAAGCTATTTAGAAATAAAATTTATTTATATCAGGACTGTGTTTCTATCAAACGAATAAAAAGCTGATGACATTAATATTTATTTAGCTTTTTTTGTTTGCCACAAACGACCGCAAATCTGCAAAAAGGGGATACCTTTCAATAATTTACAAAAGTTATGCCCCTTCCCAAACCAAAACAAACACGAACTTAAGATACACGTACGGGATATTCTAAGTGTACGTTTGCGTCATTTAGATATTTGGTTTCCGAATTTTTTTTTATTATTTGTTAGAAAATGTATCAAGGTTGCCGTGTGTGTTAGGTAAATCATTTATTCACCTCGTAACAAAATTACATATAAGGGAACATATCTATTTTTTAAATGTGGTATTCATATATAAAATGTATTTTCTATTTCTATTATTAACGTTTTTCCTCTTTTTTCGGATAAAAGAAATTAAAGTCGAAAAATGAAGCAACAAAAATATGTATATATTTCTTTTGTGTTTCACTTTAATAACATACGAAATTCTGAGATTATAACAGATTTAATAATTATAGAAATAGTTCTTCTAGATAAAACTGCGCATGCAGAATGGAGAGAAAGGAGCTTTTATCTGATTTGAAATCTTAATAACCGCAATTTAAAACAAAGTACATCAAATAAACCAAACGAAACAATAATATCATTCAGATTAGGATAGTGTATTAATATTTACTATTCGACCTATGAAAACCCGGCTTCCAGAACTTAAATTACTTTGATTATATATAATATGTAGTATCATGTATATATGATTGTGATTATTTTGTATATTTGTTATATTTGTGCTAATGTGGTGGCTGTGTTTCTGAAATATCACCTATTCGACCTATATAATTTTCCTTTTTTCACATCAAACAAATGGCTTTAACATGAACATTGAAATTACATCTCTACTTTCTTTCCACATAGCAACTGGTAATACCAACACAGACTTCGCCATCAGTAGCACCGGTGTGATAACACTAGCAAACATGTTAGACAGGACCACGACTCCACTTTACACGCTCGTTATAAAAGCTGCAAATGCCGTTCCACTAACAGCAACGACCACAGTTGTGGTATGTGTCGGCACTTCGAGCCAATGTGCGGTTTGTGCTGCCTCCTCGAGTGGTGGTGTTGCGATCACATCCAGCATTATGACAATACTTGCCCTTCTCCTTGTGTTGCTTCGATAGATAACAACGTAGTCCTTTAGTAGACACGTTGTAAACCTATGATGGTTAACTACGTGGACTTTAAGTAGACACGTTGTGAACTGTGAGATGGATATTGTAGAGTATGCGAATCATGTGGAACTTGGATATTCTATTGCAACAAACACTTTATACCAAATGCTCCAGATTTTATATTTTACTGCCGGTATGAATGTTGTACATTTAATACATGTAGAGGTATATTTAAACTGAATGTACACATCGTGTAAATACACAACTTTTGTGACCTGCATTAGGGCAAGAAAATACAAAAGAGAATTAATCGTTGCCAAACGTACGTCATGCTTTTTGAAATATTTTTTTCTTTAAATAAAATATATTTTTAAACAAAAAATAATGTATGGAGAAACTATAGAGCTCGTAAGACGATTGCCATTATACTGGCAAGTGGAACTTCTGTGTACGTGAACATTAGGTTGGATCACTGATGGGTTTTCTTTGATACACGAACGTCGACTAAATCAAAATAAGAATATTAGGAAAAATACCTTGTTAAGAAAAATCATTTTTGTTGTTTTAGGTTTTATATTCCTTGAAAATTGTTAACCATGTTCATAAAAACTTCCTTAAAATTAAATAAAATGCTAAAAATGCCAAAAGAAAATAAAGAAGAAAAATACAGTAGTCGTGTATAACATTAATGGAACAGTATTTTACATGGTTATAATACTCAAATTTTATACGCTCGTATTCTTATACAGGGCACAAATTGTAATAATGTTCGTGTATCAATGCTAGTTTGATATAGTCATATTAAAGCCTAATTTACAAGTTGAATAATCCTGAATGATATGTGTTTTAATGCATTGACCTCGCGGGCTAGTTCAACTGATCATTAGGACTTTAAATATAGACTTTCCTTTTTCTTTCAAATCATTTATAAAACACATGAATTCGGAAATACCCGTGAACCTATTTTTTCGTACACGAGAATGAAATTTTCGATTATTCATTGTCCAGTTTCTCTGAGTTTCGCTACTTTTTTCATCTTGTAATCTGTGTCGACTGTCGTATGATCAATTAATGATGGTACTTGACGTCTTGAGTACGATTACGTAATGATGATAACGATATCAGTGTGTGATGATTCGTGTTTTTTTCTTTAATCAAATCTTTTGTTTTGTCCTTCTGTATCACTTTAACTATGCTTAAAATATTTTTGATTCAATAAATCAGTGTGTTTTTATCTTGTGCAAGAACTTATTTTCTTATAAAAACAAATTGTTTTTTAATAAGTTTCAATCTTTACTTTCGTCTTATCCATGTACAAACAATTCAATATAAAAATAGACTTTGTGGTAATGTACATAGTCATTTAAAATAGAATTATAAAATACGTTTCATGAAAACCATCAACGTATATCTAATTTATTTACTCTAACCATATCAAAGTGTTTTATTTCATGTTGTTTAATGTTGTTTGGTTTTTATACATATATTATTAATATCCAGTAATTGATAATGTAAACTATGCTCTATTGGCAAAAGAAACTATAACTATCAGATAAATAAGATAAAACATTGCAATCAAAACAGTATCTATACTCTGTTATTTTCAAGCAACTATTCTTTTTTTTAATTTGAATATCATTACCTAGATAGTTTGCGCACGTGTACATCTGACGAGTTACTAATAAAAACTACTGTGATATTATACATTGTCGTTTGTTATGTTTTATCCACATTACTTGCTGTCATCACAATTATTAACATTTTTATAATGTAACCATACTATAAGGTAATATATTGTTTATAGTATTAACTGTATCAAATGTACACCGCCTTTCACACACGCCATTGTGTATTGCTGCGAAAGGTGTTGTGTCAAGACTTTCGTCAGATTCACAGGTTGTTGTAATAAATGACGATACGTCCAGACAATTTAATTAAATCATTCATTGAATCAGCCAATCACTCCACATAATTTGAGTGACCATCATCATTGACACTTCTTTAAAATGGTATAGTTAAATAGAATAATACTTTGTTTATAATTTCAACTGTATCAAATGTACACCGCCTTTCACACACGTTATTGTGTATTGCTGCGAGAAGAGTTGTGTCCAGACTTTTGCCAGATACACAAGTTGATGTTATTTACGCCTTTGATAATACATTGAAAACTGTCTTAAGCAGCCAGTCGAGGGATGGAGCAAAAGTGACCTTTTAAGACAGGTTATTGCTTAATACAGGTTAATTTGCTCAGAAATAATATAAATTGGAAATAGCAAAGGTGGTCGCTTAAGACAGGAGGCTGCTTAATAGAGGTGACCGTTTACACAGGTTCGACAGTACATGCATGGATATATTTTGTCAATTAACTTAAAATAGAGCATTCAAATTTCACACAAATGGCAGCAATTGGTTCAAGTGGGCATTTGCCAAGCACAGCTGACGATTTAAATTATATATTTTCTATACAAACATTACTCAATTGTTTGTTTTATTTCACGCTTGTGGCAAATCCCTATTAAACGTTGATCTAGATTTTTGGATGGAAACAAATCAATTTGAAATAACAAATGTTTTTCCTTTACTGCATCTCACACTACCGCGAAACCAAATTAAACAAATATACAAAATTTAATGCAACACACGTCTACATGTGCAGAGGTAAGGGGGAGGCGGGTGGGTATTTTTTCTTTTCTTTTTTTTTTTATGTTTGTTTTACTCATTTGTTATTCACTCAAATATTATGAAATCTTATATACGGATGATACTCATATATATTTAACTAAAGTATTAATTGTTTCTCATATACTAGACTTTATATGACTAATATATGTGGTAGCATATGTTAGACTGCTGATGAGAGTCATACGGAACGATTAGCATACAACTCACTGTCATGATTATTAAGACGAGAAACACTTTATACGAGAACGTTATGAGATTAGTAAAACATTTATATGAAACCTTCTACACCGAAAGACTAGAAACGTAGCATTTAGATAAACAGCAATAAAACATTGAGTTCTTTATCGATTTTTTTAATTTATTTTATTTCCTAGAAAGTTTCATTGAAATCTATTGCAATTATCACTTCTTAAATGATCTTTAAAGAACTCAATGTTTTATTGCTGTTTATCTGAGAGTTGCATTTCTAAATTATTTTGGTGTATATGCAAATGATATACGATTCCTTTCATAAGACTCATTTGAGGTGTTTCATAAAATTTCATATGATACTCATATATGGAGCAAACAACTGTATGTATCCATTGCATGTAGGACCCCGAAATGTGGAAATGGTCACAAATGTGAAATGTTTTTTTTCACATAATTATGTAAAATAAATCCACAAAATGTGAAACCTACAGATCATAAAAATGACGATGGTCACAATTTAAAAAAAAACTATTAATGTAAAAGCAATTTTTGGCCACATATGAGTATAAGAAAACAGCCATATGATACACATATATGACACAAACACCTGCTTGTAACTATTCCTTGTAGGACTTCTAAATGTGAAAATGATCGCAATTCCGAATTGATTTTACTACATAATTATGTATGAAAAATAATCCTACAGATTATAAAGACGACGATGGTCACGCATGTCATAATTAAAACAAATACGTTATCAATATAAAATATGTTTGGCCACATATAATTAAACTACAAACAGTTGACCGATTTTACCTCCAAAAATATGGAACCGAATAATGGTTGAATGTGTGTATATGAATATGGGACGAGATGTCTCGATTTTTTGAAAACAAAACAATAGGTTTAACAGTACAGAACGTGCGATGTAAGTTACTGATGAACATCAAACAAGTATATGGAAGGGTAATGAATAAACAAAATGTCTGGTCGATGGCGTGTCGCTACCCTTCCCCTCACCACACCCCCAACACATACATCACCCGACAGTGCAGCAAAGATTATGTTTGACCACCAGAGATAATGTGTTTATCTACAAACTTAAATAATTAATTTTATTTTTATTTTAAAGTTAACCGGAGCAAAAAAAAATGACCTTTCACAATATATGTGCTTCTCAGAAATTTAAAAAGAAAGTGGAGTAGTGGATAGTTTCTGTATTTTTTTAAATGCGTTTATAAATAGTTTATTAATAAATTTATCTGATCTTTAAACGATCAAATCTTAATATTTTAATGCCACCACCTTTGTTAACCACTAAATAATAAATGATGTTAAACATACATAGGTGGTATAAATAAGTATACATTTTCGTTCAATACAATTGAGATTGCAAACAAAAATTCTAAAAAATCCAGTTTGATTAAGCATTTTGATATACCGAATGTACAACCAGCACTTTCCAGCCAATATTCGGTTTCATATTTCTAGACAAAAAAGAAATCGGCTTTACGTTTGTATGAATATTTTGTTTACATATACGACCAAATATGTTGTTATGACACATGGGACCATCATTATCAGTTTTTACATATGTGGTAAACTTATTTTACATATGTGATGATGTTCACATTTGTGACTATTCTCATATTTAGGGATCCTACAATTGCGTATTAATTATGATATTTTCGTTAGCTACCATTCTATAAACACAATATTGTTTTTGTGAGTATGAGGGTTTACGCCTTGTTTCAACACTAGTTTAATTATATAACGGTGGTCAGCGCACCTGGCAGTCGTTTAAAAGTGGGAAATGTGTGGCCATGAAGCAAAGTTGACTGACAAGCAACACTTGAATTCTGGCCTATTGGGGATTCGAACCGCTTGCTAGAGACTCTGAACCAACTGGGCCTGGTCTTCCAGATATAAGTTAAATGGTAATAAGGTGCCAACATAAAACCAAGTTTTGTGTTTCTAACAATTTATAACGGTAGATAAATAAGAATACAATAGATTACACAAAACACAAGTTATGTCCCGTTTTTATTTTTACTGGTGTTTAACGTATACATCTCCACAATATCTATGGCATGATTCAGAAGCAGGGATAGCACGTGTCACCTCGCAACGGTTAGAGGCAAGACAATCGGAAGCATAAACCTGCTTAACGAGTGTCCCCATCTCTCCTAACTCCGTCCTCGTATAATGACTCCAGACAAAGAACCAACACTGACTGTTACCAGATACACAAGTGTAACAATCTCCAACACAGAAAAGTAGTACTATCGTGGTCAAAAGATCACAAGTAGCAAAAATACACTTTCAGAATTTTACATGGGTTTAAAGTCCGGATGAAACAATCCGTCCCGAGGGATAACTGTTTTGGCAGGAATGAGGTTCCGCCAAAATAGTGATCCCAAGGGAAATTATTTTCTATCAGAACCGAAACAGCCGTGAATGATTCTTTTTCTTGAATATGAAGCACACATAATAATTAATTTAATTTACATTATCATTGGATTGAAGATCACAAATGATATAATTTTGCGTTTATATAGTTTATACGTTAAAAGAAGAAGCTTTTTCTGCGTCATATGTCTATTGTGGTTGAGGCCATTTAGGCATTATGCATCAGTCCAAAATGACCATGAGCAATCAAACATTAAAACAATATTTCAAAGATGTATTTGTTCAATGGTGCGTTAGTCAGACGAATATCTTTATCTACCTATATATTTAAAACCGATACCTGTGTAAAGAAATATTTCCCTAAATGCCATTATATGCTTGACATATTTATGCTTTACTTTGATAATAATAACAATAATAATAATTATTATGATTATTTTTATAATTTTTATAATTATTATGATTATTACTATTATTATTGTTATTAATATTACTGTAATTATTATTATTATTATCATCATCATCATTATCATAATTATCATCATCATCATCATCATTATAATCATCATTATCACCATCAGTATTTTTAGTACTATTGTTATTATTATTATTGATATTGTAATCATCTTCATCATCATCATCATCATAATAATCATCAACATCATCACCACCATCACCATCATCATCATCATCATCATTAGTAGAAGTAGTAGTAGTAGTAGTAGTATTGAAAATGTAATAAGGCTGACGCTTTAGTTTGATTTGCTCGCAACAGGAAAGTGGTGTTAATTTTCAAAAATCAATATCATTGCGCGAGCATTTAATTTCGGCCCTATGGTGAGAAAAATATCTAAGCACGGTAAAAATGCAGATGTCCTAAGCCGATATGCACGAATAAATTGTATACTATGTAGATCCTTTGGATGTTTTGGCTGAAACAATTTGTAAATAAACAGATGAAAACAATCTCCAGAAGCATTCATTTTTTCTTTATTTTGTGTGTGTTATTTTTTATTAGATCATGAATGACTCTAATTACGTAGGCTACTCCAATGACGAGCACAAAAACATATCTGGTTTAAGTCAGTACAATGTATATATTATGTTGTGTGTGATACGTTCCTATAAAGTTAATAAAATCTTTGTGTATATATTTTTCTACATAAGCTATAATTATTGTTATAAAACCTCTGTAATTTGCAATTCACTGGCGGTTTTGTTACTGTTGTTGTTTTTGTTGTTTTTGCTGTTGTTGCCATTGCTGTTTTCAACACACGATATGATATAATCAATATGGCATATTCAGTTGTATAAACTGAATCTGAGTATAACCATGAGAACGCCCGGCCTTCCATAAGTAAAAATTTTATCACATAATGTTGTTGGACCGTGTTGTCCTACGTGGCCGAGTGGTCTTAGGCGCCGTCTCAAAATCACTTACCTCTCACCGCTAAGGTCGTAGGTTAGAGTCCCGCTCGCTCAGTCTGAGGGTTCCTCCACCAGAAAAACTGGATATGCAATATATTACCTGACATGAGTTGAAAATGGCGTTAGATCCCATTCAAAACAAAAAAGAAAATAACGCTTAATTTCAATTTAATTGCCTATTGTGTTATATGATGTGATACTTCTACTATAATGTCGGTCACTTCTTACATAGATAATGTAATTTGTATTTTATAAGTAACGAGCTATAAATAAAAATGTGTATCTTGCAATGCGTATAAATTGCATAATATCATATAGGCACTGTAGGCAGGTACCTACACATTTTTCTAAGAAATCGAACAAATAAAAATGACAAAAAAGCAATAATAATCGGACCCCTGTGGGATATAGGGGTAAAGTATAAACATTGTAACACCTGATGTTTGAAAATAGTAGCCACTTGAAACCATTAAAACATAACATGAATTATCAAGTTGTTTGGTTATAAAACTGTGAATTCAAGGTTAACATTAAGTTTATCCAGGCCCTATATACACCAACACACACCTACGACAGTCTAGGTAAACATTTTTTTTCAGGGGAACTCCCCCGGACACACCCTACAACTGTGCCTACACCTCGTTTTCTGTATTGTACATGGGAGTGTTGTACTTGAAAAAACGTCCTCGAGTTAAAACGAAACCAGTTTTTAAAGTGTCTGGACGATTTTTAAACAAGAAATTCCGATGTACAAGTTTATCGATTAAATGACGAACAAATAAAATGACTGTTCTATATGAATGAATAACAAAAAGTTAATAAGGATGAAAATAGCCTCTGGTTTATTCAACGTATTTTGAAGAAGAGAAAACAAAATAAAAAGCCCGTGTATCTCGTGGAATGTCGAGGTTTTCCAAAATCATTTAATAGTTGGGTAGATGCAGTTGATGTCAAAGACACGTCTGACAGTGGTCAATGAACAGTATGGATGTATATATTTATATTAAAAGTGATGAAAGTAACACTTACTTTAGCAATAATCAGTCGCACAAATTCAAAGTGTACAAATCTGGAAAGTTGCGCTAATGCATTGTCATGCAAATGAAACACAACAATCAAAACCCTATGCATGATTGTATATTTACTCGGATTTGTGTAAAGAAAGCATCGTGTATGGTGAAGAGCGACCTCCTTTAAGACGGTTGGAAAATAATAAAAGAATGAGTGAAACTATATTTTTGATAATCCATTTTACGTTCAAGTAAAGAGTAAAGAGTAAAGAACTTAGAGAATTCGAAATCTATATAAAGCGAGAAGACGGCGAGGACGCATAAAAACTAACAGAACCAGTGCGTTTAACACTTCACTTAAAACAGTATCCGTTCTTATAAAATGAAATTATACGTTCCCAGTCCGCAAAAGTGGGTGGACTTTTTCGAGCGTGTGAGTACTGGTAAAACGTCATTGAACCAATCAGTAATAGACAGACGATTACACCTGATACCCATGGACCAATCAAAACCCTCGACAAACAAGCAGTTTCCTATTAAAGCAGTATTACCAGCCGAACATACGACAGCTCAAGCCAAATCTGAATTAGAAAGAGAGGATATTAATCCTGTTAATGTAGTTGATATGGTTCGTAAACGAAGTTATCACCGTAGAAGAAGGATCAAACGAAAGAGAAAGACACAAGGGAAATATTTCAAGGGTGTTAAACGACAGCGAGGTGGCGGTAAACGAACAAA
This sequence comes from Panopea generosa, assembly GCA_029582155.1. Classification (NCBI taxonomy): domain Eukaryota; kingdom Metazoa; phylum Mollusca; class Bivalvia; order Adapedonta; family Hiatellidae; genus Panopea; species Panopea generosa. Next base: position 14,058,167 of record CM055911.1, on the reverse strand, counting down.
ATCGAGAGAACATTCAAAAATTCGTAGAGGATATAAAAAGAAAAGGGTCAGTGCTAACGGGAAGCGGAGTATCTTTGGAATCAAGTAAAAGATGTCTACATTCAACGAAGAACAATTTAAAGAGGGGTTTGTATCGGTATAATCGTTGTTTGATTTACCTAGCACTCAAACCAACGTCACCGACGTGTATTAGGAAGAGATTCGACCATTGTCGCAAGTATCGGGAGACAGCCCATTCGAATTCAGAATTAGCGAGCAGAATTCAATGGAATATTTAGATTTGAAAAATTCACAAATCTACGTAAAGTTGAAAGTGGAAAAGGTCGATGGTACCGCTTTGACTTCAGAGAAAGTGGTGCTTGCAAATTTATTTCTGCAGACTCTGTTTTCAACTACGGAGATCACGCTGCAAACTAGGCCAGCATTACCTGTAACCACAATCCGTACAGAGCCTGTCCATACTTTGTTAAACTATGGTCAGGATGCTTTATCATCACAGACTCGAAGTCAAGGATAGATAATGGATGATGGCGATTCACCCGGTGTCTCAGATCCGTCGAGTTCCAATAATGGTTTATTTGTAAGAGCTAAAGTGGATAAGCAAGTCGAAGACATTGACTTACAAGGTGCTATATTCCACAATTTGTTTTCCATGTCTCGATACCTTCTTAATTAAGTGGATGTTAAGGTCAAGATGTACAGAGGTTCTGTCAATTTTGCCCTGTAAGCAGCAGATTCCAGTACAGATTTCAATATCCATATTGAAGACATCTACATCCTTATCAAGAAGATTAGAGTGAATCCAGCTGCCATTTACGGTCATTCTCAAATACTGAAAAACATAACACTCTGTATCCGATTACGAAAGTGGAATGTCGATCTCAGAGTATCGCTTCAGGTAGCACTTCTTTTAATTGAGAGAACATGTTTCAAGGAAGACGACCGGAGAAAGTCATCATAGGGTTCGTGAAGAGCAAGTCGTTGAATGGGAATTATACCACTAATCCATACAATTTCGAAAATTGTGGTATCTAACACATTGTCGTGTATGCTGACGGGTTGCCTGTGAGTGGAAATCCGTTAAAAATGGACTTTACTACCGCAAATGGGGCGGCAGTCATGCGCGTCTTTAACAATTTGTTATTATCGGGTATGACGTACTTTCATTTTATCCTTTTAAAATAATTAAGTGGTTTGGAATCTGTTTAAAAAGATACATTTTTTGCTTTTATGTTGAATTATTACCAGGCTAATTTTTAAACTGTATTTAAACACATCTGAGTTATTTTAAAAATGAGCAACTGACTGTATTCAAAACTGATATATTTTTTTCAGAACCGATGAGTTGTATTATTTATAGCAAGAGTCCCAGATATTTGGAGATAAACAAAGAGCGTGACACCATTCTCCAATGTTGAATACGACCCAACTTCAGTGTTGTATAGAATGCGATCCAGTGATGCGAGATCATGTCGTTGGTGTGTTTGCGGCTGATATACTTCCCAATCATTGATTTCGTCATTCATACGGATTAATCGTTAATACGGACAATTATTCTCAACCTGGCAGACATTGGTGTGTTATTTATGACGATGGTCAAGGACACATGGAGTTTTTCGATAGTTAAGGTAGATACCGTTTGAGAACAGTGTTTATATAACACTGTGGATAAAAAAGAATGCAAAAAATGTGTATTTTAAAAGAGTTCAGCTTCAAAGCGATAACTCTGCTGTGTGTGGACTTTACTGTATTTTATATTTGCATCAAAGAATACTCGGAACTACATTACAGGACTTCGTGAAAGTGTTTGATTTTTCAAATGCAGAGGCGAATGATACATATGTTCTAGACGTCATTTCTCTGGCATATCCCCAGTGCATTGAAAATGGATATGCATACAATCAGATTTGACTTCAATGGTTCAATGTTTCTCTTAGAGTTTTATATATTTGTGTATGCTTACTATATAGACCAATGTAGTTACTATGAATAAAGAAAAGTAATGCGATATTGTGTTCTTTTACCTTTAACAAGGAAAGTAAAAAACTAACAAAGACATGTATATTAATGTTTTATTAGAATATTTACAACAAAAAGGTATTTTCTAATACATGTAGTACGTGTATAACTATAACACTGTGTTATTGAACGGAGTCCTTTTAATGTTGTCATACACAAAACTTTGCTCATTCAATTTTTCAATCAAAAGCTTTTGATCGTCTAATGTTTGAAAATAATTGTCGTCTACATTGCGATATACTATTTCATCGCTATTGTTACTAATAATATCATTTTTTATTTTATAATGTCCATAGGCATATTTTTTGTGTGGTTAATGAGATACCTTTTATCGTCGAAACTAGATAGTCCTGTCTTTTGAATAGTTTCACAGAAAATTTCGTGTTGATGACTTTTCAATAAGGTCATTGAAGATACCTTTTTAGTTTCATCGAAAATATGCTTTTATAATATTCGTGCTTAAGATCCTTTTTCACAGTAACCCTTGCTATAACTTTTCCTCTTTTGACCTCTTCGTTACCACATAGAAAACTATACATTTTCGACCTAAAAAATAAATTCGGAAATGCGTCTTCCGTTTGTTTCATCTTTCATTTTACCTAGTTTACCTAACACCTACTTATTACATTTGTTATGAATTGAATGTTCTTTAGGATAATCCGACGTATCAAAGAAATCTATTGAAGATCTCATAACATCGTAAATGTTCTCCGTCTCACAGTAGAACAGTACGCTATCCGTATCTGTCATTTGCAGTTCGTCCGTGTTTCCATACTTCTTCTTGATGTAATTATACTAGAAGTCGTACATCAGATATTTGCTGAGGTCAGAAACAGGTGTAAATATAATGTTTGAGATTATAAGATATGATAGAAAATAAAGTTAATCAGAATGATAATCATTTTAAAAATAATGGAATTCATATTTGTCAAAAGAGAATACTAAAACCAAAATACCTAGTATACACATTCCAATGTAACTGAGTTTAAACATGTTTACTTTAACCTTTTGCAATTCCATCGCAACGAGCTCATCCTTAAAGATGACTGTGCTTTTGTATGTGGGTTTGGCACTGACTTTCTCGATTCTTACAGTATGAACCAATTCAATGTGTCTGTGTTTACGAACGTTATCTATGGTCTGCAAATAAAATTGTTCACTGGTGATATATATAATACAACATTATATTCACTATAATATAAAACGTCAACAAAAGGTAGAAAAACATTACCGTAAATTAACTTGAATTAACTAAACGTAAAATAACAACTTACTTTTCCAAACACGGAGACATTCATCAGCTTGTAGAATTTTTTCTGAAAAGTTAATGTGGCTTTTTTCCTCATTTCGGTATTGGAGTCGATGTACGACTTCATCCACGCTTCTTGATGAAATTTGAGTACCTTATGGATAGTTTTAATTTTCATATCCAACCGCAGATATAACTGCAAAGTGCGATTATGGACTACAAAGTGGTCTTAATCTTCATCATCAGACAATCCGTACAACTACGCATAAGGAGATAGCTGTTCATTTTGAATGTTTTTTTGTTCCGGTGCGAGTGGTAGACAATTATGTCGATCGTGGAGATTTCTTGGATAGTGTAGCGACACCTCTAGAATGTATCTATTATTTCCTTTTTCTTGAATGGTTGTAACATCAAATGACAATCGTGAAACATCGGGTATTTCCGTATCCTCCGTATGATACACCTCGTGTATAGCTCTAGAATACACCAACGTTATTTGCCTGTGTTACAAGTCTTGCTCGTTCGCGTGAAAGTAACAAGTTGTTATCCGTCATTAAGTTGAACATATGGCGTTATTATATCGATTTTTTTATTTATACACTTGACATGGGTTATGTTTATATCCGTGTTTTTCTTCCGCCCAGACAGTAAATAAAAGACTCTGGCACAACTTCCACAAAGGAGGCATAAGGGGGCCGCCATTTTATTAATAATGTTACTGAAAGTAGTTCCAAAATGGCGCCTTATTATGTCAGAGGTCTATTGCGTAGCATAAAAGCCGAGGTGATCATATTGATCAAATGATTCAATGTCTCGCTCTGAGAGGAAGACAAAGTCTCGTAATGGAAGCGATGGTACCATTGCCCCTTCGTACATGTTTTTAGCATCCAAATATTGAAGAAAGGATGTGGCTTTTATATCTGTTGGAAATCTGAGATACGCACCCATAAATACCAGCCTCTACAATCAATACTTTGTCAATATCTGTCAAAAATTCAAGTTGGACAGCCGTCATTTTGAGACAACTAGCCCAACAAAGACCTGGAGAAGTGTAGAAATGGCATGGATCTAGTTCGTACTGTTCCATGCATACATTTCTTAAGGATTCAAACACGTCACTCAGAAGTACCGCGTCCGTTTTGAAATAGAGATCGTGATATTCCCCCCAATGATGTCATGTTGAACGTATTGAACACCGTTTGAGCGTGTGAGTTATCCTCATTCGAAATATGTTGCCGTTTGACTGAAGAATAGAATTTTTCTTTGGAGGGAAGATTCCGTTCATCAAACCGTTCAAAGAAATCCATATACACATACAGGTAAACCCCTTTCGTAATAGTAACTGAGCGTTTTCACGCGATTCAAATTCTGATTGGAGGTGGGGGGAAAGCATCTAGTCCATCACGCAGTTTTCCACCAAGGTTTCTAAAGAACATGGAAGAAACTGTAAACTGTCCAGAAACCTTAGTCCACCCAATGAAAAGCTGAAATATCGTTCAGTGTTTTGAGCGATACAAGTGAGTTTATGTTCTTTGAATTGTCCTATACTTTAGCAAAGATATGACAATAGAATTTGTTTTAAATTATGAAACATCACACAGGTAAATGTTGCCTGTTTGCAATTGAGATTTACAACCGTTGCATGCCGATCCAATTACCTCCCCTGTCAGATGATTATGATGTCTCACTATCCTACCGTATAACTTATCATGTGCAGTGAACTCTTTTTTACAAAGGCAGCAATGTGTAGCATGATTAATAAGATCATCATGATCCGAATAAGCATCCATTGGTTCAATGTGAGAAAGTATCTCCTTTATTTCTTCGTGTTCTTCCAACACACACTCGATTAATGTTGTTGCAGCATCGGGACCTCTATACATAACGGTTGGTTTGCTATACCGTTCATCTTCACACACTACTTTATACCCGAAACCATAAACTTCGAGTTTGGTTGTTGGCCTGGTGCCTGAGTACTTAAGATTTGGTAAACAGGTGTGAAGTTTAGTATTCACTGTCTTAAAATCTGCATATACCACAAATGGACCCTTAAGACAATTCTCATATTCTTTGAATTTGAGAATGTCATTCTCACCAGGTGTGCGTAATTCCACTCTTTATGGTTCATGGGTGGAACAGTATGGTTCATGTTTTCGCAAAAGATCCTCTCGAATGAATCCGTGAAGACAGTAGGAGCAGAAGTGATACGATTTTAGAGCGGGAAAGAAACTGGTTTAAGTTTGTAATCAAACATTGGTGCGTGTTTCTCCACATTTTAACAACAACAAATTTACATGATGAAAACGGTTATTTGGTATTCTTTTGATACTATGGAAATTTTTAACATCTGACTCAAATAAAAAAATGATTTATAGCCTTGTTGATGATATTCATCAAAATAAGTACAACTTTGTGGTTAAGGAACGCCAACACGTCTCAAGTATTATTTGGTTGCAGGGAACCTTTAGACACACATTTTACGGTGTTGTATAACATTTTTAATTAGATAACAAATAATGGGTGGATGGAACACCTTCTAGACACGATCTTGTGGTTATGAATATTTTATGAGAATTGTGTTTATTAAGAAAAAAATCTTACCTGATTATATGGTATAATTAACCCATTGCGATTTTTTTCACGTTTTTGTTCTTGATGGTGTAACGAATAGAATTCCTTCTGCTGAACTTCATTTTGATAATGGCTTTTCCACGTAGAGTGTTGGTGTTTCTTCTGATTCATTGGTTTTTAAAATATTCTTTTTAACAGATTTGTTGTTTCTTATCATTTTATCTGAGGCTTCGTGTGTGTCTTCTGTTTTAAGAGTACCCACTTCCAAATTTGGTTGCCTAGTTATATTTCCGATTTCTTTCTGTCCACCAAGCTGATTACTTTGTTTAAGCAAATGCTCATATTTCAGTTTAGGTATGGGCACTAGTTCGTGTGAAATATTATAGAAGTTCACTTTTGATCACGTTAAGAAAAGTTAGGATATGTTTAAACTACTTCAACAATCGTTTCCTTTCTTTCAATGACAACCCTTTGCCTATAAATCGTCGAATAAACGTTTTATGTTTCGATAAAACCTTTTTATCTTTTTCAGGTAATTTACGATTATCCACAAGCACATTATACACAATCTGCACAATCGCTCTAAGCTGTGATTTTGTAATATTTTTTTAACAAAACACGTTTTTGCTCCTTAGATGTACTAAGGAGAAAACGTAAAAAATCTCCCTCTTAATCAGTTGAAGCATACCTCCTTCTCCGGTAAGTAAACTGTCATTAACTGTCCGGGTAAAATGTTTGACCTTAATTTATATTTAGGATCTGAATGTGGAGATAAATCGATTAACATTTAAATCCGTATTTTCAATAGGCATTCATAAAATATTTTAATTGCTGAGGAAATATCTGACGACCTAACGTTTGAATTTGTAATTCATCCCGTCGGTTTTTAAACAGAAAAAAAGTAATGCGTATTAAGACTGATAGTCCGAAACTCTTTACCCGGGCTAAATGCATTTTGACATATAAGCATGCAAAAGAATTCATAATAATGAGCATATGTGCAGTATATGTCGAGCAATTCTTTACTCGTACTGGCCTCTGTCATAAGATCGTCCAGCACGAGTTATTTATGACCAGGTTGTTGCAAAGTCCAGGTTTCAAGATCTTGTCGTGTTAGTAGGCTTTCGATGAAAGTAACCTGAGATAAGGTTCGTTGAATATCTCGATAAAGCGGCTGATCAACGCTATAGCAAAAATACATTGCTTTGACGGGCTTTGTAAACATTCCATCAGCGTGTTTCAGTATTTCATACACCAGGTGAGATTTTCCCGAAATGGAAGGTCCTGCGGAGAGTATAACAGATCCGGTGTAATTACAATATAATCATCATCTGATTAAAAAGACCGAAAAATTCATCAGTTCATGAAATACGTAAATATTCATAAACTTTTATTAAATAAATATTTTAACTAACCTATAATTTGCACCGTAGAATCCGCTTCTAGTGGAACTAAGTTCTCCATGGTCAATATGTATACTAATGTTAATGACTAGGGGGACTCTTTTATAAAGTAACAAGCAAAGGATATATACATTAGATTATTTTTATTTAGATATACCCATAACCAAACAATATACATCATAAATATAAATTTCTAATATAGATCTACAAATACAACTCATGCATATTAAACAAATAAACATAGGTTAATACAGTATTTTCAGAACAATCGTCCTTCCAACGTTAAAATTTGAACAGTCATTCGAATCATTCGAGCTTTCCACACTGAAGTTTTCACATCCGTTTCTCGGCAGTCTCGACAATTGATTTTCAGTTTATACATGTCCAGGAGTTCTTGTGGCATATCACCCAGCACCGACATCGCATCGTTCCATTTGTTTTATACATTAAGTTCATCAACCTCACATAAAACATCATCAAAATATAAATGCAATTGTCCTTTTAACGTAAGTCTTAAACAACTGTGTTTCATTTGCGATAAACACCCAATCTGACATCCGATACATTTCCTTTTGAATACAGTGTAGATTTTCTCCTGGATTTCTTTAGCGTAGAAAAAGTCAAAATATGAATCCATCAATGATACTTTATTTAAATCCATATTAAAATCGCTCATGTTGTGAACCACTAATTTTTAAAACTGAAGTCCCACGTGGATCGTTTACTTCTTATGTCTCCTTGATGTGACGTTGTTTGCTCATGTGACTTTTTCTCACCATGACCTATCATTTTAAAAAGATGCACTCACTCGACCATTTCTTATGTTCAGCGAAAGTATCATCGCGTAACTCCCACCGACTCAGACTAACACCACATGCGAAACATTCACAAATGCCACCCTCCTTATTATTAATAAATAATCCTGCTCTTGCTAAGGAATACTTGTCTGTATGTAATTGCGTAGGCCATGTTTGTAAGGTCCGTAAACGATCTTCGTATAATAAAAGATGTTTCGAATAAAATCTACAACCAAAAACCGCTGATTTCATGATTTGGAGATTCCTGGAAAATAGATTTTCCTAAACACGAACTGTTCCCGATACTTAATGATCGTTAAAACGAACTTTCATAGTCTTAATACGTCGAGGGATTATGTCTTTTACATTTAAGAAATGACATTTGGTTGTTATGTGGATCATTACAAGATTCATCTGCATAAGTTGACTCTGGAAACTTTCCACTAAGCAAATCCAATGGAAACCTGGTATTGTTCATTTCATATCCGTATTGATCTCCATTGTCGGATCCATTCAAGACCTTTTTAAAATCGAACTCATCTACAATGTCTAATGTCTGAGGTATACCATCATCATAGTCGAGAACAGCTAGAACGTTTTGAGGAGTCTCATATATTTTATTACGTTCTCTCCTTTGATCATCTTCAAACAGTTTCTGTTTTACTTTATCGTAGACTCGATTCAATATCACTACAACCTTAAAAAAAACTTTGTTATGTTTATGTTGACATTTCTTTATAGTATAACCTTGTATTTGAAAGTGTTCAAAGACGTCATCTTTTTTAGGCGTTGTACAGATTATATTTTCAAATCGTGTTTTCTTTTCTCTGGTTGTAGCATTAAGTTTTCGATGTTTATGCATTGTAGTTCTCAAATGTCGCACCATATTTTTCTCTGTCATCCAATATTTTTACAAATAGAACAATATATATTCTGAAATTCCTTTTTATTTTTATTCATGGCAAGTATTACTTTAAATACTGTTTTAAAAACTGAGCACTGATTTGACAATTACCAATCGTATTAAAGTCTTTAAATGGTATTGTAATACTCTTACTCCCGTTATGAAACCCAACGAAGTATTCTGCACATGTCACCCCACACACAAAGGCTTTACGTCTTTTGATTTCAAAACGAAAGTGTTCGCTTATACAACAAATAATTTGCCCTCTATCCAATTGCCAATACGTATTATCATCTTAATTTTCATTCAAACGTGATAATTCAATCTGCTTCTGCGTCATGATTTTTGATAACGAATTTAAAATATTTCCGTTAAGTACCTTTATTTAGATATATTGATGGGTTTTTTTTCAGTACTATATAGTTCGTTCCACCAGTGATTTAATGTTTCATATCGATGGACCATGATGAGTAGTGCACTAGGATAAAGTGCTGTTATATGTGTGTATCCATCTAATATAATAAAGCGTATTAAAAACTTCACTATTGACCCATGAATGGCGAGTATTATCGTCTATCCAAAATGATTCGAATATACGTCTATTGTAACTTTCGAAATAATACAAATGTATGGGGATATGCGGTCGCATGTTGCTCAATTTTAAAATAGATTTACTTGACATTAAGTAAACTCTAGCAATATTTTCATGATAGTAATAAACACGGGATTTTCATTACTCTACAAATTTGCGATTTATCGCCCTTCTTAAATCTTGTATTTCCTTTTTCATACGTGACATTTTTAATAAGGTCTCTGTATATTCATCATCTAGACGTACACATTTATTCTGTAAAGCGTGATATTTTTCTTCTTTATTTCCTTTCAATTGAAGCAGTTTGTATACGTGTTGTTGAATAGTTTTTACGTTATGTTCATCTTGATTCATCTTGTTTCATCATGTGGCGTTTAATAAGGTTGATATTGCTCTTTGTGCTGAACCACCCTTACGACACGTCTAGTATTTTGCGATGGCGAATTTTCAACTGCTCTTTCCGTTTTTGAATAAGGAATAGTCACAAGTGGCTCTGACGGTTCGTACATGGGTTCATGCAATGCAGTCAGTTGCTGATTGTTCCGTATTACTGCATGCTGAAAAATAATTTAAACAGTATAAAGTGATCTATTCACCTTTGCGTTGTAATCCCTTTTTAATTTACATTATTCTTATCGTAAAATAATACGTGTTCTTACTTATTGCTTAAACACGAAGAAAGGTTGCACATCTCTCCCTATACCATTTTTTATTAACAAAATACGGTAAGACAAAAATAACTAAACTCACTTGTTCATTTTCTATCTGAGTGATGTAAGGTTGTAACTCCTAAAGACGATCCTGTAGAACACCGACTTCCGACCACTTAAGAGACAACGACTTGACCTTCGTTTTATTATAGACATTATTATCCCAACAACGACTGGTATCGTTCAAATGTAAGTAGAGTTGATCATGCCACTTAGTTAAAGTGAGATCCTTTTTTGTATCCAAATCTACTGCGAACTTTATCTAAAAATCCTTGACTATCGTATGAAGTTTTATATGAAGCCATAGTTCAACGTTTTTATACACCAGCTCTGAGTTAGCATATGTGGATGGTTGTAAGGGGTGGATCTTTTATATTGCGTCGTCGCTTATAAGACATTAACGTGTTTCAACAAAGTTTTTTGAAAATGAAAAAACATGTCATTTTAATCAGTTAACGAGTGATTGATGAGCGTGTTATTTCATACACGCCCGATTTAATAAGATTCCTGTCGTTAAACGAGGTTGGTATAACTTGTAAATTCTTTAGAAAACAGAGTGATTGATGAGCGTGTTGGTATGACTGGTAAAAGCGTGTTATTATGGATGTCATTTAAATCACATAACGAGTGACTGATCAGCGTTTTATTTCGTATTCGTCCGATTTAATGACATTCTGTAGTTCAAGTGATTGATGAGCGTGTGTCCGAATTCATCCGAGTTAATTACATTCCTGTAGTTTAACAGAGTCGAATATGGCTGGTACTTTCTTTAGAAAACGATAATGTCATTTTGGATGTCAGTAACTGGTGATTGATGAGTGTGTATTCGTATTCATTCGATTTAATTACAATCCTGTAGTTCAACAGAGTCGAATATGGCTGGTACTTTCTTTAGAAAACGATAATGATATTATGGATGTAAGTAACTGGTGATTGATGAGTGTGTATTCGTATTCATCCGATTTAATTACAATCCTGTAGTTAAACAGAGTCGAATATGGCTGGTACTTTCTTTAGAAAACGATAATGCCATTATGGATGTCAGAAACTGGTGATTGATGAGCGTGTATTCGTATTCATCCGATTTAATTACATTCCTGTAGTTTAACAGAGTCGAATATGGCTGGTACATTCTTTAAAAAATGATAATGTTATTATGGATGTAAGTAACTGGTGATTGATGAGCGTGTTTTCGTATTCATCCGATTTAATTACATTCCTGTAGTTTAACAGAGTCGAATATGGCTGGTACATTCTTTAGAAAAACGATTATGCCATTATGGATGTCAGAAACTGGTGATTGATGAGCGTGTATTCGTATTCATCCGATTTAATTACACTCCTGTAGTTCAACAGAGTCGAATATGACTGGTACATTCTTTAGAAAACGAAAGAGTTTCATAAAGATGACCATTATAGATTGCATTTAAGTTGACTTATTTAAACCACACACCTGTGCGTTAGCCCAGTTTTTTAAAAACGGGTTTCAGGTGGCATTATATCTGAAAGACCTTTAATGAGACTTGATGGGTCAACGCATATTATTGTATACATTTATGTTAATCTGGTTTTCTTTTCCTAAGACTCAATATTCACATGAGACAGGTATATAGGAGAGGGATCAAAATTCAGTTGTATCAACTGATACCGGTAAACGGATGTTTACATTTTAGGAGTCCGACATTTAGTAGTGCAACCATAGATACTCTTCACTCAGAAAGTCAGATTTGCCTTTGGAAAACACGGGTGACGGGTACTACTAAAACCCGGTTAAATTCCGGCCGATCCGGTCACTTTTCCGGCCGTGGGGAAAAAGCAACTGTGGCGTATATACTAGTGATTATGATGTTAAACAGCCCTAATCCCATTAATAACGTACTGCCCTCGACATATGATATATCATGAAAATATAAGAAAAAAAATAAAATAATGCCTTAAATTTGGTCCTTAAACCCCAAACTTTTCTATAAAAAGAAATGGGAGGAGCCTAATTTCAAATGGTGGCTCTTTTTTGCAACAATGTTGAATTGGGAGATGTTTTTCTGTAAAACATAGTAACAAATATGTCATTATTTTCAAAAAGAAGTGCATTTGTAGGGACATATTTTGTCTTTATAAAAATGCCCTTTATTCACAAAAGCTCCCAGAAACAAAGTAGTAGTAGTCCTTACAAAATTGAAATATCAAGGAAAATTTGCTAAATAATTGAATTTTGAACCCCGTTTGACCCTTTGTCACGTGGTGTAAACAGCAACACTTGCTTGGAGATGTGTATAACCTACTTGTGAGGAGCCATGCAGTGTTTGATATCTCAGAGTAGAATAATGTGTTGGACTTTCAGTTTGTGAATTACATGTTTAGGAAGATCAATCTTCATAATATTTCTGCCTTTTTCATATACATGTATAAACAAATTATTATACATTGTAGTTTATGGCTTATCTCAGATACATGCATACTTGCTTTTTTATTTGGATGTAAATAAGTTACAATTCACCCTTACCTTGGCTGATCATTGTTTTAAATCCCATAATTCACAATAGCTTCCTTTTGGAAATAACTTTTAGTTTTGTGTTTTAGCAAATGAAATGTCATTTTATTGTTTATACAGTTCTTATGTCACAGCCTTCAATTAAAAACACTTAGTGCTATATAGGTGGCCTTGGGTGTTTGTGTATGAACCATGTACTAGGTTCAGAACACAAATTGGCATAATTTAGATCTTGGTTGGTTTAATATTCTTTGCTTTTTTTTCTTACATAATGAAGTAGGAACCAAACTCCTACATTTGAAAACATATTCCAATATTGTCTGTATCTACGTTTTGGTAAATGACTGTTTCTTTGATTAGGAAATGAAAATTCACCTAGCCAAAACTGATGTTGAAATGTTATTAACGGACATGAAGCAATATCCATAATTGTTCTACAGGAATGTATTTATTTTCATCATCATCATCATCAGCATCATAATCACTTCCCCACTTTCCCCATCTGTGCCTCAATTTTTGTCCTGAATGCCATCTGACAATAAATATTCCTTTAAGTTCTGTGTCTAACTATAGTTATTTTCATCAACATTAATTGACCAGTCTGGTGAAACTAAATGATCTTGAAATCACACTCATTATAATCAAATATATGAAATAATATACGAAATTGTTCCCTCGAAACCTTCAAAGTATTTCCACATTTTCTTCCATTTGTAAGTTTTGCCAGGGAAATTGTGAACCTAAATGGAATGGGTCATTCTATTATGTTAAAGGGGTTTCTGTATTTTCAATCTTTTTATGTTTTGTCTCACAAATAATTGTTTGCCCTTTACTTGTGTCCAAGCAATTTATTTACAATTCATTACAACATGTATGCCTGTTTGATATAAGTCCATAATAAATACGATAAACCATTTTTCATAAATAGTTTTATTCTCTCTCAGTAAATAATGTACTAATCCATGGAACTTGACCCAAATAATTTCACTTTATCTCTTTGATCATGACCAGAGATGTGTTATATGTAGCCCAGCATGAAACTGTAAATTGGATGTATCTAATTAGCAATTTTGTTTATTATGCATGCAGATAAGATGTCCATTGCAATATATTTGAGTGCTGTGTTTGCTGTACTTAATCTGGGGAAACCTTTATTTTAATCCATAATACTGAGGAACCTGAATGTACAATAAACATTGTTGCTTAGATTAACTTCCATAATATCAATCAATTATATTTACAAGAAATTCAGTGTGTATTAACTTGCAATAGGCAGTATCATCTATGGCTATGCTGGTAGTTACAGCTTATGTTGGACATGAGTATTATCAAATAACTGTAGTAAACTTGTCGGCTGCTAGTGATAAGCCCCGCCTATAATACTGTGTGTAGGAGCTACCGGCGATGGGCCTTTAAGTTTATCTTTTCATGACGTTTTTTTGACGATTTTTCGCTGTTTTTTTACTTATTCCGGCTGTGTTTGAATGGCTATTTAAAGTATATTCATTGTAAGTAACCATGGTTTTAATCAATGCTGAATCTATAACAATGAAAATAAGAACAAAATCAATAATATATAATTGTTTATTTCGCTCGATACTGAGGACATATATTTTCTATAAAAAACTTGCGAATTCACCGGTGCGGCGTATTTACCGCACGTTGTAAGATTTAGACAAAATTTACAAGACGTAACAAAACGTGAGATTTAGACAATATTTACAATACGTAACAAAACTTTATAACAAAGTTAAACGAATAAAGAATACAACGTTGTGTACATGCAGCGTCTATGCTGTGTATAGAACGTTTACCTTTACGAATCATATTTATACATTTTAACGATACAACATGTAGTAACAAAAGGTACAAGCATTCATATACAAAGAAATGATACAAAAGAAAGGGGAATATAATATATAGAACACGATAGATTATTGATATAGGATTTACGGATGATCTGATGCAATAGTTTAACCATCAAAATATCTATATTTCATTTTCATGAAATTTTAATCTGTACTGTAAATTTATTTATTTATTTATTTATTTACTTATTTATTTATTTATTTATTTGTTTGTTTGTTTGTTTGTTTGTTTGTTTGTTTATATTGATTGATTGATTGATTGATTGATTAATTGATTGATTGATTGATTGATTGATTGATTGATTGATTGATTGATTGATTGATTGATTGATTGATTGATTGATTGATTGATTGATTGTGATCAAGCACATTAATATAAATAAGATTAACATGCATTGTTAATAAAGTATTAGACTAGTTGACCATTTATAATATATCAGCTAGTACAGATTTAAATTTTGTCGTGTAAGACAAGTATCCATCCACAGTATACACAACTACAGTATAACAACTTATTTCCAGTGGATTTTATTTTTTTTTTAAAGAATAACATATTAGCTCTTATCATAAAATTATGTTGATGGTCTTAGGTTCATATTCAAGAAATTGCTATAAGTCAACATTAATAAATTCTAAGCTTCTAAAATCATAAAGTTGTTAACAACATTCCCATAAAAGTATGAAGTTATCAATTAATATCATCATATATATTATAATTATCTTCACATATATATTAATTCAATTCTTTATATTGTCACATAAAATTTGAACTTTAATATTGTTTTACATTTGTGGATTAAAATAGCGGCAAAATCGGCACAGTCTTATAATCAATCAAAGATAATTAAGAATGTTTTGATTGGTATCAATCGATTTATTTTAACTTTAACACCAATTACTACAACATAGTCTGCATATTATCATAATCAATTAATTTAGCAATCATTAGGAAACAATTTACTTTTAATCTGGATTACCAAACAATTTACTTTCAATCTGGATTGAATACAACGTGTGGACCTGTTGTTCTCAGTTTGCACAGCACATGCAATCAAGGAATGATATACAAGTCCTTGGTGAAATTAATGAACTAATGGTGTTCATTTTTTGGATTGGTTGTTGTTCATAAGCCTCTCCCCAGTCCACGCCCTGCTCAATTTCATTGTTGATAAAGTTAAATATTTATTTAAATGTAAATTGTTTACGAAATTCATTGATAAATGAATCCAACTTCTTTATGAACTAATAACTACAGATTCTACTTAATATGTTACAAGTATTTAATAATATTTACGAATTATTTCATTAAATGTGTCACGTGACAAGTAAATATATTGAATGAATGTATAATATATGTATGTAATGAGAAACATTATATGTTTAAGTTACAAATAAAGCATTCTTGAATCTTGAAAAAAAAATCTTGTAAATTTAAATTAAATGAAATGCAAATCAATAATTATATACAATGTTTACGTTAACGTATGTATGTATAAGTGTTTCTTTACCCTCGCACTTTGAACTAAGTCATTTTGGCGAGCCGGGTAAGATGATTATTTAAAAAACAAGATGATCGCTTAAAAACAAGGTGATTATATTAAAAGATAAGATGATCATTAAAAACTAATGATAATGATGATGATGAAGATGACGGCGATAAACGGTGATTACCCACTATGGAGTTTAAACACTTATTGTTTTATAAATATGGACATTCCTATTTTTACTTAATCAGTTGTTTAATTAGTTATTTTTAATTGCTTATATTGATGCAGACTTTATACGATTTACTTCAACATTCAAATACTAACGTTTAATTATTGACACTCCAGGCATTCTACTCTACCTTGTGCAGCCAAAATATGAGTTAAAAATATTAGTACCGATTGTACTAGCGTTATTATCGTTCTTTAATATGTGTAAAACCTATATATTAGGCCAGACACTTTTGCTTATAGCGCAAATAAATTTGCTTGAGATATCATAAGCGTCCGACCCAACTTGAACCCTCAACAGGAATGATTCCCGCTGACTGTTTATCTGTGCACACTAATTGTGCTCAGTTGCTATGGTAATATTTTATTTGTATGACAGTACCGTTAGCAACCGTATATACCACATACAGAAAGTAATTGTCAATATATAAATATCAACAAACTAAAGTATGCCGTAAAACCAGCAACAATATTATTTTGTTGCTGGTATGGTACTTGACTTAAAAGAATATGGCTACACAGGTATTAATGTTTAAGTAAATGATGTTTCATATATTAGTCTATTTTCAGTCGATCGTCTTGCATAGCTCTATATTGAATGCCTATGATACTAATAACATCAATTGACATTCTCTAAAACCATTATACAGTAGTATTTACTGTTAATGGTGAACCATATAACCCTGTACACACGTACATTGTTATTTATATACTTTAAATTGTATATTTGTATGGTACACTAGAGAGTTGTAATAACTTCTAAAAGTGTTCAACCATTTTTTTAATAATATAGCGGCAGGTACCGCTATATCATAGTTTGAGCTACGCAAGTTTATGATTAATTAATTTATTGAAAAATGTTCGTCAGCCTTGCAATATTTTACTAGTACACCACACTATTAAAAAGTGACCAACCACCGCTAATCTCCCATGATGTATCAGAAATTGGTACACAATGGACTAAAAGTATGTTAAAAATTGTTATTAAATTAAATTGTGATGTTTGTAAAGAAGCACCCGGCAGATTGCTCGTACCTAAAAAGCGCCATAATTAAAAAATATCTTAAAAAATCCGATATCCCCTCAGATCAGATCTGCTGAGGAATGATTAGTAGAAGTTGGTCACTATATATTTATAAGGTAGTCTTGTGTAATTCAATAATGAGTATCATGGCATTTCCTAACCATGATATTCCCTAGAACCGTACTCAATGCTGTGTAGTGAATACGGAGTTGCTATATAGTCCCGTAATCAACATGATATACGTTACTATTTTAATGATTATTAAAATTATAATCATTGTAAATTAACAAAAACATGCAAAAAACGCTAAAATATGTATAATACATATCCATTACTAGATATAAAGCGTTCATGTTCATATTTAATAATACATCTCCTCCCTAGTTCAACACATAGGGCCAAAAGCCCCGATAAAAGCCGGTCGCTGAATGGTTCGATCGGGATTGTAACGCTCATTCCGATTGGCCAGATTTCAATCCGTTTTCGGCTTTAAGCTCAGGACATAAAACTGTGAACTAAAAATAGAAATGTTCACTATTAGGTACGTGATTGAAATCCAGCCAATCGGCGGCGTTTAACCTTCAATGGAATGTTGACCCGGAGGAGATGTAAACAAAATATTGCACTTGATGACCAGTGAATCTTGGTTGGAATTACACAGGCTATATGATGTTCAAGTGGTGTAGGATAAATAGCTGTTTTCCAAGTGCAACAATACTCTATTAAAATAATGGAACATATTTAAGATAAGTTACTAAAAATAATGATTATAATCCTGTATCCTAAGTACTAAACGGCCCAGATTAGGGTTATAAGATAAACAACAGATTATTAAAAGTTTTGTACATTATATACAACATTTATAGTAAAATAATATATTGTTGCACTTAGGATAGAGCTAATTAGCCGCTTGGGACTACCAGGCCCAAGCCTAGTTAATATTGCTAATAATAGTGTTCCACTGAATCTGGGGGCCCTGTAATTTTATTTCATCACCCGTGCTGGGGTGCCGGGCCAGGTCCCTTGATAATATAATGAATATTATCATTCCCCAGGGTCAGCATATATTTGTTGTGAATGTTATAAATCCCATGTACAATTTCCTTTTTAGAGGAAGTTAATTTAAGGTGGCATAAATATAAAATCACTCTCATGCCAATCAATTTATAATTCAATCAGACTGAAAGTAAGCCTGACAAAATAATTTAAATACATATTTGATATTTTAACATAACAATTCTCTCTGGGTAAGCATGGCTCAGCTGTGGGAGGTGGCATGAGTCCACACCCCAGGCCACACAACATTTTTGTGGACTGCAATGTGGTCCCACCCCACCTCCCACTAGAAACTGATACTTTTTGTACTTAGAAGGACCAAGCACTATAACAAGTAAATCAAACCATACTGGAAATTCCAATCAAAGTACTATAAAACATTTTTACTGACCCTGGGTGGTATTTATAGGGATAACTGATGAAATTAGGGCCTGGATTTTTAAGTCTATATTTTGTCAGACATCTGACAGTCTAGAATATAGCATTCCAAGGCTTTATAGACTGAGGCCCGGACTGCCTTGCTGGGGTTCAAAGTATTATTAATGTCGAAATCTAACTTATTTCCAACAAGTGCAGTCCTTAAATTTGCCCGGGGGACCCTGTGAATCGGGCAGTGTAGCAGAAAATGTTCAGTGGTAAATTTTTCCTTGCACCGGATGCAATCTCTCCCTTTATTAATTATGTATTGTCCCCTATTTCCTGGGAGGAGATTTACACCCAATCTCAGACGAGTAATGCATTTATCAATTCTCTTATTATTAGAGTAATTTGTTGGTCGTCTGAAATTAACCGAGGTCCTGCGAAATGTTTGTTTAAATGGTTTTTTAGAGATAAAAGTGGACCATTTCTTAATAATTATTTTCCTTGTTAAGGAATAGACCTCGGTTGGTGCAAGGGGGACTGAATTTGAAATATTGTTGTATTCAAGGCCCTCCTTAGCCGCCCTATCTGCTTCTTCATTTCCTGATATGTCTACATGTGCTGGACACCATTCTATAGTAACTTGTAACCCTAATTCAAGGCACTGGTTATATTGTTTATATATGTCTGCCAAAAGATCAGGCCTTGATCTGCTATTATTATTTTTGAGTGAAGTTAAAGCTGAAAGTGAATCCGAAAATATAGCAGATTTAGTTGATTTATTTTCTATGATCCAGCACATTGCTTTTTGTATTGCGACTAGTTCAGCTGTGTAAATTGACAAATTGTTGCTGAGTCTCTCAGAATACTGTATCTGAAGAGATGGAATGACATAAGCAGCTGCAACTTTCCCGTCATCGGGATTTTTACTACCATCTGTATAAATTTGAGTGTGGTCAGCATAGTGCCGGTCAATGTGGTTTGCCGTAATGGATCTTATAAGTGCTGGCAAGTCACTTTTATTGAACTCGGCTGAGAGGGTTAACCTAATATCAGGATTTTTAAGAACCCAGGGCGGATCTGGTTTGGGTCTGAAGTCTGCTACACTGATCTCCCCGAGACCGTACTCCTCTATCAAGTCCTGGGTATAAGCCCCAAATGGCATGGCTATATGATTTTTTTGATATTTAGACTTGATATGGTATCCGGTCCCGAAGAGTTTGTTCACAGGGTTTCCTTCTTTTCGGGTTTGAGCTCTGGCCCAGTATTTAACTGACTGGTCTTGTCGCCGCAACCATAATGGGGTAACACCTGCCTCTGCCTCTAGCAAATAACTTTCTGTGGAACGTAGTGCTCTGAGGGCTATCTTAAGGGCCTTATTCTGGATGATATCTATTTTTTTTAATATTGAAGGTGGTGCACATGAATAGATTTGAGCCCCATAATCTATTTTTGGACGTATGAGAGACTTATAAAGAAGTAAGAGGCTATTTTTATCAGTGCCAAAGTCTGTTCCTCTTAACATTCTCATCAAATTTAAGTCTTTCTCACACCTGATCATGATGTCTTTTATATGACTGTGAAAATTTAGTTTCCTATCTAAAAGCATGCCTAAAAATTTTACTATTTTTTTAAATATGATTGGTGTGCCGCCTAAATTTACGTCCAAGCTGTGCTGTTTTGAGTTGCCAAAAACAATTCCCACTGTTTTAGTTTGACTAATTTTAAAGCCCCATTCTTTTGCCCATCCCCAGATAAGGTCAAGTCCTGTTTGAGCTCTTGTTTGTAACAGGTTTAAGTTGACCCCCCTAGCCATGTGCCTGAATCATCAGCAAACTGGCTGGTAACCATCCCTGTCCCCTCTAGTGTGTCAGGGAGATCATTGATCAAAAGAGAGAATAGAAGAGGGGATAAAATGGCCCCTTGGGGGGTTCCCCTGTGTAACGTTTCAGTGTCTGACAGGGTATCCCCCACCTTAACTTGAATTTTGCGTCCCTCAAGAAAGTTCCTCAGATATTGGTAGCAGTTTCCTGTTATTCCACGTTCTTTCAATTTATAGAGTACGCCTGCATGCCAGGTTAGATCAAAAGCTGCTTGAAGGTCTAGAAAAATTGCTAGGACTGAGTGTCCCCTATTTTTTGCTGTATTTACATCATGTTGTAGTCTAATGAGCTGATCCAAAGTGCTCCTGCCCTTTCTAAATCCAGATTGAAAGGGATTAATTATATTTTTTGATTCAAGCAGATGTTCTAAACGCGCCTTGACCATCCCCTCCATTAATTTACCTGGATGGGAGGTCAGGCTAATTGGTCTGTAAGACTGTGCTTCATTTGGGTTTTTCCCTTGTTTTAGTAGGGGAATAACACAAGCCTGCTTCCAAGCTACTGGGTAGACACCATCATTCCACACTTTGTTATATAATCTTAACCACAGATACAAGGCTGAATTTGGCATGTGTTTAAACATGTGGTAAGATATTTTGTCAAGTCCCGAAGCTGAGTTCTTCCTGCTATCAATTACTGATCTTAGTTCAAAAATTGAGAAGCCATTATTAAGTGGTGACTTGTTTATTTCTGGGTTTTTTAGGTAGTTTTTATACAGTGATTCAAATTTATTTTGATAATTTAGTGTTTCATCGTTGACGTTTGAATCACTGGCAGCTTTAGAGTAGTGTTCA
Organism: Panopea generosa; assembly: GCA_029582155.1. NCBI lineage: Eukaryota > Metazoa > Mollusca > Bivalvia > Adapedonta > Hiatellidae > Panopea > Panopea generosa. Next base: position 14,036,731 of record CM055911.1, on the reverse strand, counting down.
ACTAAGAAGTTGGCTTTTTCTACTGATTTGACTGCTAAAGCTGTCTTATTTCTTAGTAGTGGAATAGAACGTTGTGAATTTCCTTTAATTCTGCGAATTTTGGTCCAAAATTCCTTTGAGTTTGCGTTTTTATGTATACATGATTCGCAGAATTCTTCCCAGTTTTGCTTTTTAGCATTTAAGATGACAAATTTTGCTTCCCTTTCAGCCTCCTTGTAGTCATATAAGTTTCCGAGACAAGGGTGCTGTTTTAGTTTATTTAATGCTCGTTTTCGCCCTTTTACAGCTTCGACACAGGAAGAACCCCACATCGGGACATTTTTTCTTGTCTTTTTGCCAGAGTCAGAGACAGGTATACATTTTTTTGCTACCAACAGGAACCTTTCTGTGAGATTGTTATTAAAAATATTGATATCATTAGAGTAGACGTCATCTAGGGTTATCTCCCTGCAAAGTTTTTTGAATAAATCCCAGTCTGCCTTTTCAAATTTGAATCTTTCTTCTTTAGAATTTTCTGTAATTTTGTGGTGTTGAGAATTTATTGTTATGCAGATTGGGTAGTGGTCTGATCCCATATTATCCCCATGTACCTGCCAATTAGAACTAGTTGAAAATTTGGGACTGGTGAATGTTAGATCAATGCAGGAGCCCTTTCCTGAGCCCTGGTCTACTCTCGTGAAGGAACCGTCATTGAGTAGAACTTTGTCATTTCTCCCCGCCCATTCCAAAATATCCCTCCCCTGACGGTCCTCAAATGGAGATCCCCATAAAGGGTGGTGAGCATTGAAATCTCCAGTTATAATACAGTCCCTAAGTCCATCTTCAGCATTTATAGATGAACTTATGTATTCCAAAGAATCTAGGTCGCACCCCCTAGAGTATAAATTGATAAGTATGAAGGGGGACCCCACTAGATAAACTCGAAATAACTGTATTTCAATCTTGGAGTTCCCCATATTATCTTTGGGGTCGTCTACTCTAATCTCCTCAAAATTAATGGTATCTTTAAAATATGTAATAAGCCCTCCACAAACATTGTTTTGGGCATTTTTATAAAAACTATATTGTGCATTATATCCAGGGACATTCCTCTCTTTATTTGGTGGTAATTTTGATTCTTGCACACAGAGTATATCAATATGTGGATTTAAATCCAAGAAAACTTTAATCTCTGTGTGCTTAAGAGGGGTCAGTCCCTGAACATTAAAATAGATCACAGTCAGGTCCCTATTGAAAATGTAGTTTGGTGTTGCGACGATTACGACCAATCAGTATCTTGTGTCTTGGAGACTGAGACACGATTTTTTTTGGTGTTTTGGCCTGCCTCAGAATCCCTGCCAGCACGGGTAATTTAGTTGCCATATTTGAGGCAGGTGCGCATTTTAAATTTTCTTGAGAATTTTTATCGACCCCCACTGTACTTTGGACCACACTGGCTTTTTCTATTGTTAATTTTTTTAGTTTATAAATAAATTCTCGTTTGAGATAATTTGATAGTTTGTTTCCTGTTATTTTTGATTTATTTAGGATTAATTCTTTTGTTATTTCCACAATACTATCTAAATCTATTGTAAAATTGTCCGAATTATTTATGACTTGTATTGTGGAGTTTATTTTTGAAGTCGATTCTGAATGTTGTTTTTTGAATGGGGAAGTTTGTTGGCTTCTATCTGCCAGTGTGGTTACTTTAATCGGTTGACTTATCACTCCTGGATCTATACCTCCCACAAGGTCAGCAATGGACACAGATTCCAGCAACGAGTGTGATGAAACACCTTCCGTATTGCTGTCCCTGTCGGAGTGATAGAAACTGGAGTGAATAGATACCAAGGACTCCTCTCCAGTGACATTAAAGTCGCTGCAGTCACTACAAGATGACTCCGAAACATGAGTTCGGGACAAGTTGTCGCATTCTCCTAGAGAGGAGTCAGGAAGTGTACTGGGGGTCGATGTAACTAGTTTGGGTGAATTTATAGGGGTTATGAAACCCCTTTCTGTTTTTATTTTTGTTGACGGGGAGTTTGCCGCTGGCTCTGTATTTATTAGTCCTGCTGTACCCACTATTTTTAAACTATCAGTAGTGGGACTGATTATAACACAGTCTGAAGAGTCTGACTGTGAACTAGTAATTGAATCCCCCCCCCCCCCCCCCGCTTTATTAAATCTAAAGAAATCCCGTTCTCCATTGGTTTTTATAAAGGTTCTAACGAGATGACCTGTTGGAGTCCGGTTAAATTTGGAGTTTATTTCTTTTATGTTTTTTGTCTCAGAGGGTATATGAGAGGAATTCTTTACCTGGATAACGGGAGTCAGAGGTCCTTGGGTTCTCTGAGCCCCGGGGGAGTGTAATTTATCCTTCCCCTGGTTACTTATGTTAACATCTGGGTTTTTATGGCCCTGTTCCTCTCTTTTTGGCCGTGAGATAGCCCCTGAGCTGGTTTTGTCCCCATTATTTCTTAGAATTTTGGAGTCCGCGGCCACTTCCCCCTTTAGCTTTGGAGATGTAGTTAAGTTTTTGGTATCTAGTTTTTGTTGAGCGCCGGCATGGGTCCCCCCCCCCCCCCCCCCCCCCCGGTGTGACTCTGTGGGGGTGTAGTGGCGGTGACCCGATTATTTCTCTTCACCGCCACATCCCAGGGGATCCCGTCCCTATAAGCCAAACTAGAGACTTTAGCCGCTATAATGTAGGACGGGCAGCCCCTGAACCGGGTAGTGTGGCCATCCCCACAGTTAGCACACCGCGGTATTCCGGAATACCGGCACTCACGAATATTATGGTGTCCTGAGCACCTAGCGTACCTGACCTCGTTTTTACAACCAGAGCTCCCGTGCCCAAATGCCTGGCAGGGGTAGCACCGAATCGGGGGCGGCGAATACTCCTCCACGTCCCAATAAGTGGGAGTGCCAGCCACTGTGACTGACAGCGGCAGAGATCTGCCCGTGAATGTAAGTTTCACCGCCCCAGACTGGCGGCCAAATTTGTCCTTAAGCCTGTCGGCCTTTAGGACCTCACAGACCCCACCATCTTTCCTTGGTTTAGGTTGAAGGTGGGATCGGAGGTCCCCAAGGTCGACCCGCAAGGGTATATTGTGGATCACCCCGGCTATTGAAGGTCCACCACTGGGAAGAAAGGCCACCAGTGGGATATTAGCCAGGGTGAAAGGTTTTATTTTTAAAACACCCGCCAGACATTCGGCCGACGCGAGCTCTAGCATAAAGGACCCCGACTTCAGTGGTATAATTCTATTTATTTTATTGGCCAGCTCCCGATGAATGGCTTTTGTGAACTGGATGATGGAAATATGATCCAGTATGGGAGCTGGCCCGGCTGACTTTATAATCAGCCTGTGTGCCCACGTACTTTTGGTAAGGTAGTGACTGTCCGTGGACACCCTGGGCTGATCATTTAAAAATGAGGCTCGATTGAATCGAGCCTCATTGTTGCCAAAAGTGGCCCATTTATTATGCCTGGCTGCATCCATTTGAAATGAAGAATCCAATAATTATTGACAGATGATTGATGGAATGAAATGAACATGAGAATAATTTATTCTGTAATGAACATGAACATGATGATGTTTATATATTGTCCGATGGTTATATGATGATTACATGATTGATGATTGATACTACATCTGTGAATATCCGGTCGCCAAAATGACAGTTCAAAGATAAAGGGCAAACAAAACAGAGGTAAATGTGATAAATTCTATTGCACTGTATATACTATCCTAGTAATTTTGGATGGGGTCAATTTTGAATATACAGTGCGCCTAAAGAGGGTGGGGGTGATTTTAATAAATGTAAACAAAAGTATGAAGAAGTCTAAAGTCTAAAAAAGGCAAATAAAGCAGAAAATGGAGGCATCGGAGGTTACCCGGTGGAGCGAAATAGTGTATATAATTCACATATAATGTTTTAGTCCTTGTAGATCCACCGTTGGCAGGTACAAATTAAATTTGAGATTTTATTTTCCCCACATACACAAAAATGGCCGCCTCCTGGCTGACCGGAAACAGGAATGAACGTTAACGTTGTGTTACACTTAGACGTACCATTACCTGTATATTCATAATGACCCATTGTTTATCATGTTAACCGAAGTGTGACTGGCTACTATAGCCGTTCGATACCCTATGGTCAAATTATATTGATAGAATAAACAACAGGTGTCAGCAATACCTTGATTGGATTAACGACACCCGCCGTTCTTATAACGGGTGTTACATTTGACAATACACAAGTACGAAAACTAATTTGTAATTTCAAGCATTTATATAGTCATTTTAAAGAGAAATGGATAGTCCGCGTTTGAAAGTCAATAAAAAGTTGTGATAGCCGCAGTTTTCTTATACCTATTTTGTGGAAATTCTGATTTCAAATTGCCAAATTCACTTTAATGGCTCTAATCATTGGGCGAAGAGTTTTAAAACACCTTCCGACAGCGACTTCATTTACTATATAAACAGTTTAGGAAAAAAATATGAAAGACATAAAATTAAACATAAAAATTATACTGTCACAAATATACGCGAATGCTTAATGATAAATTTATTAACGTTAACATTCCCAGAGTTCAACAACAGCCCAATTCCTTTGATTGTGGATTATTTAGGATTGCGAATGTAGTAGAGTTTTGTCATTCATCCCATTCTTTTAAGGTATATTACCGGTAATTGCCTTGAAAGTGGTAAAATGACACCTTTTCCAAAGGAACCCAAGCGCGGAAGAAATTTAAGTCTTTCGTACTTCAACCCCAAAGTTATAAACATCCAATTATGGTGCCACTGCAGACTACTTAATAAATATATAGTGACCAACTTCTGCTAATAAGTTCTCAGCAGATCTGATCTGAGGGGATATCGGTTTTTTAAGATATTTTTTAATTATGGCGCTTTTTAGGTACGAGCAATCTGCCGGGTGCTTCTTTACAAACATCACAATTTAATAACAATTCTTTAACACATTTTTAGTCCATTGTGTACGACTATGTGATACACCATGGGCGATTAGCGGTGGTTGGTTACATTATAATAATGTGGTGTACAAATAAAATATTGCAAGGCTGACGAATACATTTTAATAACTTATTTATTCATCAATTTGCGTAGCTCAAGCTATGATATAACGGTTCCTGCCGATATATTAATTATAAAAATGAGTGAACACTTTTAGAAGTTCTTATAACTTTTATAGTGTACCATACAAATATACAATTTAATGTATATAAATAACAATATACGTATGTACAGGGTTATATGGTTCACCACTAACAGAACATACTACTGTGTAATGGTTTTAGGGAATGTCAATTGATGTTATTAGTATCAAGGGCATTCAATATAGAGCTATGCAAGACGATTAACTAAAAATAGACTAATATATAAAACTTCATTCAATTAAATATAGATACCTGTGTAGCCATATTCTTTTGAGTCACGTACCATACCAGCAACAAAAATAATGTTGTTGCAGGTTTTACGGCATACTCTAGTTTGTTGATATTTTTATATTGACAATTACTGTTTGTATGTGGTATATACGGTTGCTAACGATACTGTCTTACAATTAAAATTTTACCATAGCAACTGAGCACAATGAGTGTGCACAGATATACAATCAACAGAAATCATTCCTGTTGAGGGTTCAAGTTGAGTCGGACACTTATGATATCTCAAGCAAATTTATTTGCGCTATAAGCAAAAGTGTCTGGCCTAACATATAGGTTTTACATATAGTAAATAACCATAATTAATAACACTTATACACTGAACACTACTATTTTAACTCATCATTTGGCTGCACAAAGTAGAGTAAAATAATTAAAATCTTAATAATTTATCGTTAACATTTAGTTATTGAAGAAAGTCATATAAAGTCTGTATCAATATTAGCAAATAAAAATATTCAACTAAACAACTAGTTAAATAAAAATATCTATATATATATATAATAATAATAATAATAATAATTAATAAATAAGAAATATTTAAATCCAAAGTGAGTAATCATCGTTTATCATCATCATCTTCATCATCATCATCATTAGTTTTAAATAATCATCTTATCTTTTAGATAATCATCTTATTTTTAAGTAATCATCTTATTTTTTAAATAATCATCCTATCCGGCTCGCCAAAATGACTTAGTTCAAAGTGCGAGGGTAAATAAAAACGTATACATACATAGCCACTGCAGAATGCCAGATTTTGTTGACAATCTCATTTCATGTCAGAATTTTAAATGTAAGCAATGGTACCATTATCAATGTATAAATCAAAATAACTTGAAATTATGGAATTGTCCGTCGTGTTTAAATGAAAATGAAATATAGATATGTTGATAGTTAAACTATTGCATCAGGTCATCCGTAAATCCTATATTAATAATCTATCATGTACTATATATTATATTCCCCTTTCTTTTGTATCATTTCTTTGTATATGAATGCTTGTACCTTTTGTTACTACATGTTGTATCGTTAAAATGTATAAATATGATTCGTAAAGGTAAACGTTCTATACACAGCATAAAATCTGCATGCACATAATGTTGTATTTTTTATTCGTTTTACTTTGTTATAAAGTTTTGTTACGTATTGTAAATATTGTCTAAATCTTACAACGTTTTTTTACATCTTATAAATATTGTCTAAATCTTACAATGTTTTGTTACGTCTTGTAAATAATGTCTAAATCTTCAATGTTTTGTTACGTCTTGTAAATATTGTCTAAATCTCACAACGTGCGGTAAATACGCCTCACCGGTGAAATCGCAAGGTTTTTATAGAAAATATATGTTCTCTGTATCGAGCAAAATAAACAATTATATGTTATTGATTTTGTTTTTATTTTCATTGTTATAGATTCAGCATATCTTAATCTTTGTGAGAATTGATTAAAACCATGGTTATTTATAATAAATATACTTTAAATAGCCATTCAAACGCAGCCGGAATAAGTAAAAAACGGCGAAAAATCGTCAAAAATGTCATAAAAATGTAAACTTCAAGACCAGATTTAAGGCCTTATTCTATTTTTTTTTCATATATTTTCTTAATATATATGTCAAGGGCATTTCATAATAAATGGGATTAGGGTAGTTTTATATCATAATCACTAGTATACACGCCACATTTGCCTTTTCCACATGGCCGGAAAAGTGACCGGATCGACCGGAATTTGACCGGGTTTTAGTAGTACCCGCGGGTGACAAAGAAAAATGGTGACGAGAATGGTGTTGACGATCACAAATAAACACGGCCAATCGATTTCACTGTGAATTATCAAGCCAGAAATTTATACGACGCGATTGGTATACGAAAATGTACATCAGGTTACTTTTGAACGATTCGATGATAATGTTCTTCTTGGAGAAACTTTTCCAAACCTGAAACGGTTATTAAGAGTGAATTGGAAGCCGATATCTGTAGATCTATAAAGACAACACAAGATGTTCTCCTTCTATCAAGGAAACATGAGGAATATGTCAACCACACATGTACTGTAAGTTAAAATTGATATTTGATTGATTGATGGTGATGTTAATTAAAAAACACTTAATTTCGTATAATGTAGTAATTGAATTTATCAAGTAAGATAACTCTTGATTGAAATGGGTGTTGGTCACTTCGTCAACCTGCCATCTCGTCAACATGGAGATTGTGCACAAAGGGGGTAGTCAGGTCGTCAACCTGGCAATTGTGTATAGATCACACTTGATGGGGTGATAATTGTCGTCATTACTTATTTAAATAACGGTTGATGTTTACGATTAGATAAATTAGGCTTATAATATAATTGTTTGGATGCCAATCATTTGGGATTTTTTTTAAACTATATATAAATATATAAAACTATTTCTTTTCAGGTTTCCTGTGGACGAAAATGTAATTTAATGTGACCTTGACGGCGGTTCATTAGATGAACAAGAATTCATGTTCACTTTAATTACTAAATTACCCAATTAACAATTATTCAATTAATTGATTAAGGTAATTATTGTGATTTCACGTGGAAGAGGTCAGGGTCTACACTGTTTGCATAGTATGTTTAAAAAGGAATCTGAACCTTACAACATTAATTTTCGCTTTCAGATTCCTTTTTAAATGTACATTCCAACAGTGTAGACCCTGATCACTTCCACTAGAACTGAAATGGATCTAGTGTCATTATTTTTTTTTTATATTTTCGGGGTTGACAATAAAAATAACTCAACCCTGAAAATATCATAAATTAATGACACTATCGTGACTTCGAGTGAAAGTGATCAGGGTCTACACTGTTGGCATACTACATTTAAAAAGGTATCCGAACTATAGAGGCGCCTTAAAGGCGACAGTCGTCAAGGTGTGATAAACTGTTTCACGCATAGCCCATCCCGCCATTGTTTTGACGACTCTATGCCCAAACATCAGTTTGACGAGGTGACTTATTTTTTACTGTATATTATCAGTTTGACGAGATGGCAGGTTGACGAGGTGACCCGAATCCATTGAAATTAATGTAAATGATGATCCTTGTTACAAATATTTTAACTTATGTGTGACAACTGGCACTGTCAAAGTTGTTATTTCTACGATGAAATGATTTAAATAGTTGAACATGTTCTCTCTGGGACAGTTTATTTTGTTACAAATCTGTTCCCAAAAAACTGTATGACTATTACTTATTATTTGAGTGAATTCTTCATATGTTTCTAAAAGTGTTTTTTTTGTATGTCTGATATCTAAGTAAGTGTTGTACAAGTGATTATTCATTTCTTTTAGAGTGTTGCAACCACCCCCACCAGACCATCAGCCACGAAGAAAATTAGCAAGCGACCCACTAAACCATCCCCTACTGGCACCATTACCAAGGTAACCACGTTAACCTCCACAACCTCTTCAAGAGTCACTACGCTCAAGTCGTCAACCATGAAAAAAACAGCAAGGGATTCACTAAACCACCCCCAACTAGCACCATTGCCAATGTACTCAAGTTAACCTGTGCAGCCTCTTCAAGAGCCATTAATGAAAAACACTCAGATGAAGTTAACGCAACCGGTAACGGCGTTTTTTTATAATTTTATTTATCATTTTGTTTCTTCTTAACATATCAGTTCTCATATATGTTCTTGTGGAAAAAGTAAAAAAGAGGCGACAGCTACCCAAGTCCAATAAATTACCTTCAAAACAAGAATTGACAATTACAGAAAAATAGAATACATCTGGCAATAGCAGAAATTGAACTACGCCACTATATATATAGTGTCCGTTGACCTGTGAACATTTAGTAGTCGTACACATTGTGCATGTGGGAGTTGTTCCCCTTTGTTTTGTTCTCTCCATTTGTTCGTTCATTGAACGCTGAATTTAATAAACATAAAGTCTATCTCGTATTCTTGTTTCTGGCGCTAAATACTCAATCTAGTGAAATTTTGAACTATGAGGATGTAGAATATGGGGGGATATTATTTTATATGAACCTCCATGTAAAACTAGAAATGAAGAATAAATAAAAATTTTAGCTTATTTTAGACTCCATGTGAAAATAGTTTCTTAAATAAATATAAGATAAAAAATAGATCATTGATACAGTTATAACCTATCATATTAGCTATCTTATTGTATACAAATCAATTTCACAAGTGTCCATGTATCAGTTTTCAATGTACCATTTTCCGATTTCATATCCTCATCATTCCTACGTACATGTATCCTGTTTGTTTTTCAGTAATTGGGATGTCTACGTCAACCGCACTTTCCCTGCTTGTTTTACTCATGGAACTTATTTGTCACCGTTTGAAGATTATAAAGTTAAAAAAAAACTGACTTATGGGAACTTATGCACAATTGACAGCAGTATGTCCACCCAGCGTCGTCCCCTCCTTAATTTAAGCAACATTAGCACACTGTCTGAACAATCACAAAGTGAGGAGATACCACGAAATGAGCAAAACGAACAAGTTGAGATGGGTCAGATAAAAGTTGAAATACTGCCACCTTGTTCTAGTCAGACATCCAGTCCAGTATCCTCCAGGACCATAAGTAAATACTGCCACCTTGTTCTAGTCAGACATCCAGTCCAGTATCCTCCAGGACCAGAAGTAAATACTGCACCTTGTTCTAGGCAGACATCCAGTCCAGTATCCTCCAGGACCAGAAGTAAATACTTCCACCTTGTTCTAATCAGATGTCCAGTCAAGTATCCTCCAGGACCAGAAGTAAATACTTCCACCTTGTTCTAGTCAGACGTCCAGTCCAGTATCTTCCAGGACCAAAAGTCAATATTAAATGACTTGTGATTTTACACTTTATGTAGTGACTTTTGATGACACTTGTATACAGTTCATTGTGTTTATTTAAGTAGTATTTTCAGTATGAAATGAAATGGAGTATTCTTGCAACATACGTTTTTCAGTAATCTTTATTGACTGTTGTGATTTTTTTTATTTTATATAGTTACTAGTTGTGTTCAGAAGCATAATATATATATACATTCATCATCCATTGTTAAATTTTATGGTCAATGCCTTCCACTGCTTTCCAGTGGGGAAGTAACTTGCAAAAAGTTGGGGTGAACTGGTTAGAAGCCCAAGAAACCGTTATGTTACAACACTGCTATTTTGACTTGCAGTTTAATAAATAATGTTTTTATACTTATTCAGTTATTTAGAACATTCATGTTTGTTTAAAACATTCCATATTGATTAAAGGAAGATAATACTAATACATATTTAATCTTTTCATACTAGTTACGACCATTTGACATGAAACTAAATGCCTCATCTTTCATAGCACTTGTATTACCTGTAATAGAAATAATATGATGACAAGCACTGGTAAACCTTCCAGGTAATAGCAGTTAGGTAAGCTGACTGTCTGTTAGTCATCAATGGCATAAAACGACCATAAATATTCAATGGGAGTTTTACACTGAAATTATTTAAAATTCCACAGTAAATAAATGGCAAACTCTACTGCCTTTTAACATTTATTTGCAAAGATTACAATTTGTTAGGTTTAATACTTATTGCAAAGATTACATTAAATTTTGTTATTTATCATATAGGATACTTCACACAGATAGTATATTCTCAACTTTATTATAAAAGTCGCCGGTAACACACATACATGTGATATTTACAGGACCCCATCCTGTGAATTTAATGATTATTTTCTGTGAATTTATGCCTAAAACTGTGAGTTTTTTATGTATATTTTAGCGCGCGAAATTCATTCATTGTTTTAAAAATTTACATATGTGGATAAATTAATTTAATTATGAGCATCATAAAGAAGTTTTAAAAACAAATATTTTCTTTATTTATATTGTACTTTATTTTCATAATTTATGTCATTCTACTTATTTCTACATATTTCAATTCCATATTTTGAGTTTAATTACACATATCAAGGTCCTGTATAGGACTTTTTTTTATAATTCCTTGCACACTCTCTCTCTCTTTGCTGTTTTAAAAAGACACAGTCTTAGTCTTGTTCAGTTTGATACTTTTAACTGATTATTGATTTTGACACTCAAAAGATTGAACAATTTCACTATTGCGGTTAAATTCTCAACCCCTGTGTGTTTCCAGGGAGCCATGGGTGATGGCAAGAATAGGACCACTGTGGCTCGTGCATGTCATAAGAAGCAAGATTGAGTAATACGATAGAATTTGCTGAAACTTTGCAGTTCTGCAGTTATCAAGGTTCTAGTGTCATTCTGCATATTTATTTATTGATGTATTTATTTTGTATGTTAATTTGTTGTTTTTGTACATGTAGAGTGAACCTGGAATCTTCCTTCCTGTTGGTGTCGAATAACCTATAATGTGTTGGTACGCCGTAAAACCCTATTCATTCATTCAAACGACCTACCTGATAAATTAATGTGTGAAATGGTGATAGATAGATTCTTGAAACAAAATATAAACTTAAAAGACCATTTATGCTCTATGCTAGGGAGAAGTTACTGAAACTTTGACAGACATTATAATAAACGCTTCTTTTGATGATAGATTTAACAAGGATAAGTACAATGTAACCCTAATGGTGTTTCAGTAGATTACTTCCATTAGACTAAATATGCTATAATAATTATTTTATCTCTATTGTTTTACAGTAATTCTCCATTAAAACAATATAAGATATAAATAATAAACATGTTCATCTTTATTATGTGCTACATATACAGTAGTTACCCTGTAATATACTTATATTCCAAATGGTGGACACCCGACGTTTTCGGCTCTAACATTTGCTGCAGTGCATACGTGTAAAGTGGATATCATGTGACGTTCTTGCATTTTCTTGGATGCACACCCACGTAACACATTTTCAGGCATAATACGTCCTCGCAGGATGCGTTTCCACGCGACACGAACATGTGACAAGATCGCGTAACATCTACTACGTGACACGTGGCAAGCGAGGACAAAGTGAGGATTTGCCACTCCATTTCTATACTACTATTCCCTTTAACCAGTACTAGACACACATTATCTTTGCTTGTTACCGACTACTTCCTTACACATTCAGAATCCTGGATGTAGAAAACAAGTTTCTAACCTATCACCACAACCAGGAAAGGATTCAAGCTTGTTACCACTAAATTGGCAGTCGGACATATTACCTATCCAGTTGCTGGGCCCGGCAGTTGGGCTTAGTATTCCATCTATAGTACTGGTATACGTATCCCAATTATATTAAAAGTTAACATTTTAACATTAAGCTGTGTTGCTCATTTGAATAACTAGTGACACCAGGAAATAAAGTAAATAATGCATGCACATACACACAACTTACAGCTCATGTGAGCCAAGCCACAACTCAAAGTTGTACTGGAATCAAACTGAACACAAAGCCAAACATTTAAGATTTTTAAATATATATATTTCATATAGCTCTGTATACGTACATACAAGTTATCAATAAGACACAATGTAAAACAATAACAAAACAAAATGTCATGACCGTGTCTATATATAAGTTATAATATAATTATATACCAGTACAAAACAACTTTCAATCAAAACAATATAAATACCATTTGAAAATACCAGTTAGTTTTGATGATAAAATACCGAAAAAAAAAGTTCACGTTTATAATTGGAACATAACAAACTTCATTTACGATCAATACGCAACACTACTTTGAATTAGATTCCTATAACATACTATTAACCATCAGACTTTGGTCTTCTGAACTTTTTTGGCGATGGTGACAACTATTCCAGATTAACAACAACAACAAAAATTAATCACGACTGGGTCTCTATGTTTATAAATAAAAGAAATGCAATTGTCTTATACAAGTTAAAAAGAAATAACCATGTTTAATAAATTCATTTCATTAGTGATTTTAACATTAGCTAACTTGATTCAGAACTGGATGTTTTGATATAATATTTAATACTCCTAAGCTACTTTGCATAAAGAAATTTGCATTTCTATGGTTTATGTCATGAGCGATTTTTAATTAGCATGTAGCCATGATTACAGATATCAATAATCATGGCAAAAACATAAATGAGCATACACTTGCATGACGCACGACAGAGAAGATGGGATTCTGAGACTTGTTGTACATAATAGTATCAAACATATACTGACAATTCAGTCAGTGGACAAATCCACTCATTTTGCTGACAAAATCAACTTCAATATGTATTAAACACATAAACATACAAAATAAAATAAAGGTAACACATATCAGTGACATACACATACTGACCATTTAATGATGGAGGAGAAAAGAGAAAGAATGAAGAATTGTTTACAGGGTCCAGCTGCATTGATAAGAGATGGAAAAATTTAATATTACTATTATTGTTTCTTTATTTCTCCTTATAACAGAAACTGTCTTCACCAATGCTGTTGATCAACATTTGGTCAATTATTATGAATACACTGCAGTGTATTACATTTACTTGCATATAGACAAGAAAGTCTGATATAAAACCATTGTCGTAAAAGAAAACAAACACAAATAGTTTGCAAGGTCAAAACAAAAATACTACTTTTTATCCTTTAACCACTTGAAACACACAAAATGAGGAGAAAAATCCTTAGAACTTTCGTACACAAAATCAGGAGAAAAATCCCTAAACTTTTGTACACAAAATCAAGAGAAAATCCCTGGAACCTTCATACCTACGAAACTACTTCAGAAAAATAATCCTTTATACTATATATATATTATATTTAGCTAGAGCTATTTGGATGTTGTATTATCTTTGATTTATGAAAAAGAAGAAAAATCTATAGTAGAAAATAGTCAAACATTGTATATAATTGCACCTTCCCTAGAAAAAAAAATTCTATAAACATTGTAATGAAAATGAAATTTAATTATTGCAAATCTCTGATACCTCTCTTAGGAATGCATTACATTAAAGTAAGGGAGATAACCATAATGTAGCTACCTAGCAATTAACCAAACAACACTTGCTTCCAGTCGATGATATACAACTGTTTAATGTTGTTAGTCAGAGTAAATATCAATTTTGTTTATAAAATTTTCCACTTAAATTATAATAAAATGCTAGTAAACAATGGCATGTTTTGTATTTTTTTATCAATAATTATTATTTTTACATAAAAGGAAGAGAGAATATATGTATATATAAATAAATTTTACGAAAATAATCTGTTATTTGTTCCGAAAACTTTCATGAGTATCATTCCATGATCACATGCTATTAAAAACATCTATTCAACTCCACAATGCTATGTAAACATATTCACAGTTTTACACAAAACATTACGCATTTGTGCAGCCTTCCTCACAATCAGAGGTCATGTGTGTTAATAAAAAGGCACTATGTGGGCTGGAGTGAACCGTGATTTCATGGTGCTATTAAAAATTCTTCAGTGATTGATGTTGATGTAATAAAATGATATAAAGACTTGTAAAAGTCTACAATTTCATATTTCACTTCAGTGAAGTATTAATTGGTTGCTATTTCCTATTTTATTTTGAATGACAACAATTCACAATTTTAGGTTTTTCCTATCGCTTATTAATAATAATACAAGCATCAGACTGTAGTATCATTTTAATTGATCCTTAGATCTAGACATCTCAACACGGAATTCAATTATTTTCACCTTGAATATATTATTCCAACATTTTACTTTTTCAAGACATAAAATTCATTTTACTTCAAATCTGTAATCTGTATAATGTATTCGAAAATGAAGACTGATCTCAACAAGAAAGTCCAGGATTAGATTTATGCCTGAATTTCATATACATTTATACTAAAATATGATTGTTCTTAAAAATTAATTCTATCAAATTCCCAACAATCATAGATTAAGACCATTTCCAGCTCAAAAAACATTGAACCAAGAATAAATTGATCTTCAGTCAACATTGTACTGAATGTGTAACCAGTTAAAATTAAATGAAGTAGTAACCAGACAAAACATTAGTGAAATTGGTGACCAGTCAATTATTTAATTATGAATTTTGCTTGTTAGTAAAACTTGAAAATATGTAGTTGTTACATTATTTCAATCCTTTTTTATCTCCCCTTGTTTAGAAACAAGGACAGAATTAAACAGGAAATGAATCAAATATCTGCATTCCCATGAAAGGGAAAAGAGCATTCATGAACACAGCAAATAAACCAAAATTGAAAATGATTGAAATTAAGCACGGTATGACAACCAGTCAAATGTTCAAATTTATAACCAAGATAATCTTGTTGCCCGATGTGTAACGCTACACTCACTTCCTGTCTCTTACAATCTTCATATTTATACAGATTTGAGATTTCAGTAGAATGAAAAATAAAGTTAAACAAGTATCAATAATTTGCAAAAGATTACATAAAGGCACAGTGAAATTAACAGCAGGTATTTTTTTTCTATATTTGGGCAAATATAATATTATACAAGTCATTTCTTTTCAAACACAATGTTTGTTTGGAAAACAATTTAAAATGAAAACAGTTATTTTTCAAAAAAAGATGACATGAGAATTGAAATTGGACAATTAACTAAAGCAGGCACATTTAGCAACATCTTCAAATTTTTTTTTTAATATTTAGCGCCATTTTAAGTCATCGAGGGCGAACAGACGATCACTTAACCTAATCCCTCTTTCCTGGGATCGTGGGAGGTTAACCAGTACTCAAGCCCCACCCCCGAACCTTCGCAAGGAACTGATTACTTTCCCACATGAATCAGTGGTGACTGACAAATGACAATGAAATGCAATGTCTTGTTTCAATCACCACGGGGACTGGGGCCGGATGTATATTCAAACTTCACGCCCCCTGGATTGATAGTTAGACGCGCTACTGACTTCACTGCTAACCAGGTGTGGTCGACTTCAGCTACAGTCTCGTAATACTGAGATTGTTATATCTCCATGAAACATGAAACTAATGCAAGACGGAACACTTGAAAATAGAGAAAGCACATGAAATGAAAAGACAGACAGACAGAATTTGAATACATGAAGGAATGTAATGTGAAATATATTATAATTATAAAAACATGCAATATGTAGTAGAGAATACAGAGTGTTAGTACCACATTAGGCAATGGTCATATCATTACCTAATGGTACACACTCCTGCCAACTTGATCATGATTCAATGGTAAATGTCATATTTTATATTTAAAAAATACATGCATGAAATAAAGTTTCATAAAGAAAATTTTAAGTATATAGCAACGCAGAGACGGATATCAAAATCAACATAACATCACACTTTAAGCCTGAAAAAAAAAGAGAAAAGAAATGAAACCTCTTTCAAAACCTTCTTATTAATATGCTAATAAGGTGCGAAATTTCAAAACACCAATGCCCTCGCTCAGAACAAAATATAGTCAAACCTCTTGTTACCAGTGTAAATAGTTAAATTTTATGAGTTTACTAGTCACGCAGGTATTTCAATGTGTGGAGTGCATGTTTTATGGCAGACTGATAATATCGGGTCTGGGACTAGAGGTCATGGGTTCAATCTAACACCACAACCATGTGTTATGCTAGTTTATTTTAGGTTTACTGTGAAGAAAGCTTGGAACTTATATGAACCACTCTTTAGTCCGCTTTCTGGGAAGAACTGGTATTGAGTGTTATTTCATCAAGTAGCATCAGGTCAAGCTGGGGATTGATCCTGCAACCTGAGGTGTGATTTGCAATCACTCTATCCACTACACTACTTGTTTTACAATCAATGTAAAATTGATAAATTTTAACTAAACTGATATGCAATGGATTTATGTTCTTAACTGTAAAAGAATATTCAGATTTCTGCTTATTGCCTTGATATACCTTATGCACAGGACCCAGAGGTTTAACTATAAAAATTCTTCTGACCAGGCACACATGAAATTGAGCAACTGATCAATAAACACAGGTCAAAATAATGATTCACTTATTTCATGATTTCATTTAATTAATTTACATGTATAGCGTCATAATTATGAGAATCATAATGAATTTTCAAGACAATAAAGAAGAAACTAATCTAACTTATTTTAACTTGCTTGTGAAGAAATGTCAGAGCTTATGCATTGCTCTAAATTTTTTAAATCAGGCCATCTGGTCAAGCCAAGGATAGAATCTCTTAAGTGGACGTTCAACTCTCTATCCACTGCACTACCGCTTCACTCCAGGTCACTTTTCATGTTTTTTTGCAAGATCAACAATAAAATACCCTCTTTTCATACGGGGAGTTGACAAGCAAAAGAGAATCACATTATTATGCGATTTTTAAGTATTTTAATCAGTTTTATCATTAGTTTTTTAATATATGGATAAACAATGTGAAGAAAAAAAGTAAACCAATTAATTCATCAATTCCTCCATCTGTCTAATGCAAAAAATGAAAATATTTGTTTAAATGAAAACTGTGATTCATTAGTTTGACCTTCAGAAAGAGGTGAAATATCACAGACAATATAAATTACAAGCAACTGACCTTTGATGTATCATCACACTACAAAACAATCCTGAACGCTTACATGAAACAAGCGTAATTTAACATGATAAAAACAAAACATGTGTCGATGTGCAGTAAAACACCATCCATTCATTTATTACACAAAGCAAGTTCTGGCTATGTTTCTACTGGTATATGCTTACCATCTCATAATCTAAACATGTAAATATACATAAATCTAAATATATAATTTACATGAATACATTAAGTACTTTACATAAATACACAAAATTTACATGAATATATGACACATTTCGTAATTCATGTACAATTTAAATTTTTTATCGTACGACTTTGGATACAGAATGTTGTAATAATTGGCATACAACTGAAAGCTTGTAATTCATCATTTCAACATTTACAAAATATTCGATATATTGTAAAAAAAAAAAGGGCTACATTCCAAAGTCCACGGAGTTCAGTTTTCATCATAATGGATTTTCTGCAGACTGTATTACTCACAATAACAACTTTCACAACAAAGTTCGCATATAATTAATAATAGTTATAATATCACTTGACATTTTGTATATATTACACATGTCGCCATGGTAACAATATCAAACATTTCATCGCACAGTGTCAGAGCTATGACATATCATAACTTCGGTGCAATAAAGTTGACTCTCATTTTCACATAATCACGTACTTAGCTCAAGTGTATTAAGGTATATACATGTAATAAAAAACCTAAGTAGGAGAAAAATGTAACTTTATCTAGGCCATGTTCGTGACATCAAAGAACTATATAAACCTGTCAGTGTAAATCTATAGTAAAGGGTATTTTGTTTCTGCCAAAGTCTTTTTTGTGTGGGAACACGATTTATGGAGGAAAAAATCATTTATATAGCAACAGAAGCCTTTTATAAGTGATAACAATAACAAATATGAATAAATATACAACTTTTTTTTTAAAATTGGTTAAATACTTTAAATACATCACAAAAGGTTGTTTAAGTGGGTTAACTTCAATGTAGAGTTTTCATTGATGAGACTGTTTAAAAAAAAGAAATCCAAAAATTTATCATAATTTTTAATTTAATAAAGATTCTATATTAAATGCCTATCCAGTATGGAATTTTCTTTCCAGCTCAACACATGGAGAGTAAGAAAGGTACATGGATGGGATGTATATGATGAGATTTTTTTACCCCTTAAAAAAAAAAACATTTAGGAAATCTATATCTGGGATGCAAAAAAAGAGCAATATTAATATTTCATTTTTTCACAGATAAATAAAAATTTAAAACAAGCATAGAATATGCATGGCTAGCTTTCAACAAAATGTATGATATCAAACAATGGACAAAGACACAAATACTATTATATATGGATGTTGGTATGTTTTCTCATAAATGCAGAATTGTTTATTTTTACTTCCAAGATGAGACAAGTATACACATTTTTAAATGTTGGTGTTTAATACAATTCCCAGTCACTAACGTATTAATTAAAAGATTTCATTTCAAACCTAAAACAAAATGAATTTCTATTACAGTGTTTAGTTTTTTACATACATTTTGTGGAGATATATTTTGAAAAAAACACTTATTTCTACTGAATACAAGTTATATTTCATTATTAGTTTTATTTGTTTCTCACATACCATTATTGAATGTCTTCTGTCTAAAATCATACTTATATATTTATTGAAGAACTGTTTGTCCATAGACTGAAACTAAAAAAACATGACGGTATCTATTCGTTTAACCCTTTACTTTATATAGACGCCTTTGGATACCTCTAATACAGACGCCTTTGGTCACCATCATATAGAAGGCTTTTGAATTATTGGGTGAATTATGTTTATATTAACTGACAGAGTGGAAAACAGTGCAGGAAGTGTTCAGATTGCTCGTTACGAGCAATCTGAACTCTTCCTTCACTGTTTTCAAAGGCCTTCTGTGATTGGTGCGGGAAAACGCGTTTCTATGAAGTAAAGGGTTAATAAAGACAATGAAACTAATTAAAGCCATTAATTAATATAAAACAATTGAGCCTGTACTTGTTTGTAAACCGTTTCTTGACAAGATTATTTGGAGACATTTCTTCAATAATTACGAGAAACATTTCTTTATGATTAGCACATGTAAACAACCATGTTCGAGTACATTAAAGAACTAGATGTCTGGTGCAGACTAGAAGAAACTGGTCACGAACGTTAATTAGTATCCTACAAAAAATGTATGATTAAATGAATAACAGTGATACAAAAAAACAAAATCTAATTCCAATAACATTTATGTAAAGACTTAATACAATGTAGAGACAGTGGGCGTCTTGAATAGTTCAATAGTTGTTTAATACATGAATGGAATTAAATGTAGTTGATTATTTTCATAGATAAAGTGAATGCGGAATGAAGATAATATTATGACTGCTCTGGATTTATAGCCTCCTCAACCCATCCCCCTATAAACCACGCCTAGAATTATCACACCCACAAAATTGCAAAAAATGACCAACTTCTGATATAAAAAAAAAGTATCATCGACAGCAGTCTACATGCTGTTAAAAACAGTTCTCTATTTTATATGATTTCAACTTTTTTAACTTACCACAACTTAATGGTCATTCCTGATTTTAAAATCTTTGGTACTGACAATTTAAACAGCAATGTATAATGTTTCGAATCGAAAAGTATAGAAATGGTCAATAGTATCGCTGAAGACCAAATGAAAACAAATACATAACTGTCACATGCATATAAATTAAAAGAAATAAAAAGGTAATATATGTATATATCACAATGATTACAGTCAGATCTGTGCCTTCCTAGTGGGGTTGTATATTATTGTTGGATATTGTGCAACAGTAGTGTATATTGTATTGTAAACAGATATATCTTCGAATGGGCCATTTTTGTATCGTACACAAAGATATCTTTGAATGGACCAATTTTGTATCGTACACAGAGATATCTTCAAATGTGCCAATTTTGTATCGTAAACAGAGATATCTTCGAATGGGCCAATTTTGTATCGTAAACAAGAGATATCTTCGAATGGACCAATTTTATATCCTAAACAGAGATATCTTCGAATGGACTAATTTTGTCGAATGGACCAATTTTGTATAATAAACAGAGATATCTTCGAATGGACCAATTTTGTATCTTAAACAGAGATATCTTCGAACGGACTAATTTTGTCGAATGGACCAATTTTGTATAATAAACAGAGATATCTTTGAATGGATCAATTTTGTATCTTAAACAGGGATATCTTCGAATGGGCCAATTTTGTATCGTAAAAAGAGATATCTTCGAATGGACCAATTTTATTTTGTAAAAAGAGATATCTTTGAATGGACCAGTTTTGTGGGGTAAAGCAAGTATAGTGTTATCTCCAAGTGACTATGAAAAGTTCATGAAAAGGGACATTCAGAATGTCCTGGAAACTGATATTTAGTTATTTAAACTATTTTTAAAGAAGCAATGGGTAGCCATTGCACTTAACCATCAAACTTTTACTGCCAGAGTAGTAAATATTTGTAAGAGGAGACTATCGAATTGCAACGCTACACTAGGCTATCTGCTGATGATGAATTAAAACAGATTCATGTGTATAGAGTGCATCTCCCTTGAATTTCAATTTTTTGGCAGTTGAAGTTAAACTTATTTTTCAAGCTGCATTATAACAAACACTTTTTGGAAATAGATTTTTTGCCAATTAAATGTATTAACAATAATGCAACATTATAACAAAAACAATACATGGATGACTGTGAAAATTTGAAAAAGTGTTCTCTGATTTGAATCAAGTACTGAATTATATAAAGCCTGCTGCAGTCATCTTGCGGCTTTTATATCGCAGTTGGGGGTTTAAAGACAACAGAATTATGGTTTTGAAACTTGCATTCAAGAACGGTTTTGATCATTTATAATAAACATGTAAAATTAGTCGGCGTAAACACCCAAATTAACATAACCATATAAATACAGAAAACTGTTGAACAAAAGAAAACATGTAACAGCAAATGAAGATAACAGACATTCTGAGTGGCCCTTAAGAAATTTCACCAAGTTAACAAAATACATCAGTTTTACAATCTTTTCCCAACTGCATTTTCAACATATCCAATGACAGTGCATAATTTACGAAGATAAAATAAGTAATCTTACAGTGCCTCTACATATTGTTAGAAATTGTTTGATATCAGCGAGGACTTAATAAAGAAGGAATCGCAACCGATTGAGATGTTATGAATGCTCACATATTCATGCAAAATCTCACCAAATCTCGTATTCAAATATCTTAACTTTCATTCATCTCAGAGGTACAAATTAAAATTCTTTCTTTGTACAATGGCATTATCAAAACGGTACAATTTCCAGCAAATTGTGTTTAAAACTGTGTAAGTATTTGTGATAACAAAAAGTGTATACTGCAATTAAAAAATCAAGTATTTGAAATTTTACTTCAAACCACAATATTTATAAATGTGAAACTTTGTATATAACATTGGATGTTTTATAAAGTATATATACACTTCACATTTTATGTAAAAGAAATCAGTTGCCTGTGAAATTTGAATGATTAATTTGCCAAATTATGAATTCTTCACATGTGTTTTATCAACAATTAGTAGAGATATGTTAGTTTCCTATCCTGCTATATATAAGTCCTTGATGTAAGTGTACAGTATGTTTACAGCTATTAGATATGTCATAACAAATATTGGAATTATGAGCTAAGTTATGGACAGACCTCTTAGCTCCCAGATATCGAATCTCGAATTAAGAAGCTTGAAGTTTCAAAATTGTTTAAGTCCAATGTTTTAAAGTTCTCAAAACTCAAGATACAAAGATGAGGTTATAATGGTGAAAGCATCTAAGTGCAAAAGCTCAAAATCGTTAAAACTTGGAATTTTAACAGTTGAAAGTTGTCTAACAAATTCACTTTTATCACAGTATAACCTTCAGAAAACAAAACATCTTAAATGTTCAATGAGAACAAAACTTACACAATAAAAAGTTTATTTTTTTATGAAAAAAAAAAAAGTATCTCGAGCTAAATAATACGGCCATGTTTGTACAGTGTATGGTAAATTTAGATGTATGGGAAGCTAAATGTGTTGCGATTTTGGAAAGCACTTGTTCAAGAGAAAGGTTGCTGTGTAGCATAAGCATGCAAAAATACATTAATTTCAATATTTAAATCATATTTCTGAAAATAAGACTTAGTAATAAGGACATAATAAATTAAATGCTAAATTAGCATACCCGCCGCCCCCTAATTTTCATGCCACCACGACCCTTTTTTTTTCCAAAGAAAAAAAATTTTAAAACAAGAGTTGTTATAAGACAACAAAGCTCGTCTATGGGATAAAACTCACCACCCATGCAAAGATTGAAATTGGAGGCAAACATCAAAACTTAAACGCAACTAAACGCAAAAGTTTAACCTGGGTATCTAAAGACAACTCCAACGATGACGCCGGGGTCATGTCAATAGCTCTCCTGAACATTCTAAAAAATAAATCAAAAAAATCCTCCCCCTCACTCTCCCTTTTTAAGACAATCTAGCAATTAATTTATAATGGCCTAAAGTAGAATACAATTCTAGTCATATCAGTGCGTTATATGTGCGGGTTAGTATACTATTTATGTTTTAGTTCCATAAGAATGTACCTTTTTACACAGAAAAAAAGATATTTTAGACAAAAATTAATATATTGCTGTTGGCTCTCTCCCTTCTTTTGTATTTGTACTCATATAAAATATGCCTTCTAGACACTTTTTTTATTTTCTCTTTAATCTGACATCGAAAATGAAGGATTGGAAGAGAGCAAACAAACTTTATTTTAATGTTTTCCCCATCTTCATGGCGTCTAAATGCATTGCATATTTTTCAATCTTGCATTGTTGATATCTCTTAATGTCATTTACATTCACCCCACACCTCATCCTGGTCTTATCAAGATCTCCTACTTTGATGGGGCTTAAAATGCTTTTTACACAGCCCTCTGCTTTCATCATGTCAACCTTTGTTGCTAACCAAATTCTCAGCAAATCAATTTTTCTAGATGTACACACCATCCTGGGTCATTATGAAGCTTGATGAAGTTAATCCCTCGTCCAATGGCATCTCAATGTGTGTTACCTCCGATGGGATACAAATGCACGTGATCTACGAAGGTAGAAACAATTGTCACCCGTAAGACAAAACCTCAGACAACGACATTATCACATATCCATGGTAACAAAACTTGACAAATACTGTTCAATTAACTTTGAGAATCAGTACAAAGTATAACAGTTGTCAACATTATGTAGACTGGAATATCCAAGTCCAGGCTTGCGGGAACAAAACTGTACACAGAGTGGTAATGTTTGAATCTTGTAAAATGTTGTAAAAATTGGTATATAAATTTGAAAATTTTCCTAAAACGACTTTTGTTACAAGTCGGATGTAGCATGTCTTTTCATATGTAGTGCGAGATGGTCCGATCTAGAAAAGGAACGATCACAGAATTTGCAGCGAAATGGTTTGGCGCCTGTGTGTTTACGATAATGCCTCGTTAGTTCGTCTGACCGTGCAAACCTCCATTCACATCCCTCCCAGCTACAGCTGTATGGTTTTTCACCTGTTATAGAAAATATGCAATTGTTACGGAATAGTTGTTATCAAATCAAGATTTACACCATTTCTCTCCTTATTCTGTAAATACTAAGCCAAAAAGAAAAAAACAACTAAATTCTTTAAAAAATATAGGGCAAGCATAATATAGCATACTTAGCAGGTCAATTATTTTGAAGAACTTGAGTATCATATATATATTCTAGTCGTATAATACAATTAAATTAATTTTATTCCGGTTTACTTCAAATACCGTTTCAAGTTTAAATGTTGGTCAGTTACTTGTGGATAAACAGTGATTCAACTCTAGTTTCCTATAGTGTAGTCAACTCCCGTGTAACCATGTACCAATCTAAGGACCTGAAATTTACCTACATTCTCGGGTACCTGAAATTTACCTACACTCTCAGGTACCTGAAATTTACCTACACTTTTTGGTACCTGAGAATTAACAACAAAAAAACTGGATAGATATCATAAACAAACTAGTGATTGAAAATGGCATCTTCACACATTTGATAAAATATGTTTATTTACTTATTTTTAAAATTATTTATGAAGAAATAAAGTTAGACTATTTATTGTGTACTTTTTAAGGGAGATAACTGATACTGAAGTAAATCGTATTTCCATTAATATATTATCTCCCTTGTATTAAAATATTAGCTTATCTTGGCCAATTTGAATCATAAACCACATGCACATAAAGTTTGAGGTAAGTAGTGGTTTACCACAATTTAAAACATTACAGATTCATAATAAACAGCACCCAGCGGATATTTATTTATAATCCAGGTACTGTTTCAAAACGGAAAACTGTCAAAGAGCATGGAATAACATACAAAAATAGTTCCCGGTGTTACATCTAGAATTGATATAATGTTTACCTGTATGTGTCCTGAGATGGGCTTTTAAATGAGAACTTTTTGTGTACACTTTTTTACATCCAGTATAGGGACACTTGTGATTTCTACGCTTAACATCGGGACTGATATCACACTGTCGGACAGAGTTAGGTAGAGGGGGTCGCTGGGCCAGTGTCTGACCCTGAATCTGACCCTGTGTCACATGATTGGGAGGAATTTGAGTTGTATGCTGCGCGGTGTACGGCCGCGATCTGTTAGCACTAGCAGAGTGTCCGCTGGGTAAGATAATCCTCTGTTGTTTGTGTAGCATGTCAGCTGCATGAACACGCACAGCCACCGTGTGTGTACGGCCAGGCTGTGCTACAAGTCTCAGTGCGAAGGGGTCATTGGATTTTGGTGCGATCGGGGACAGAGGAGGATCACTTATATTACTATCCCATGAAACACCACTACTTGATGAACTAAAACTATTTAAACTGAGATTATCTGCTGTCCGATCATTTAGATTTAAATGTGCTAATTCCTCAAGTCTGTCCTCAGTCTCTGTCAATTCTCCTTCATCATCCTCATCCTCACTTAACGGTTCCGGAATTAACAAATCCTCAAATTCGTCTTTTATACAACTAAGTGCACCACACGCTAAATTTTCAGCGTTTTCCTGATCTATTAGCTGACATGGACTCGTTGGATTTGAGTCCGCCATCCACGCCTGTCGTGGCTCTTGTTTACAATCCTTGAGTTTTTTGAAAGACGTAAGTTTTGGTTCATTTTTCAGGTATCTTTCCATTTCCAGGCAGTTCTGCAAAAGTAGAAATAAACAAGTTAAGACAATGTTCGAAAGTATTTCTCGACTTATTTTTGCCGAAAAAATTACAAAACATGATATAAAAGCAAATGCTTTTTAATTTTTCCCTATTTTTCTTGTTACCTAATATAACTGTGATACTTTATCAATAAATGAGAAACTGAGTGCAAAACCATCATGCTGAATCACATTCTGGACTGAGTACCAAGAAGCGGACAGAGAACAGAGTAGCGTAGGATAACCCTTTACTTCATATAGACGCCTTTGGACAGAGTGGAAAACAGTGCAGGAAGTGTTCAGATTGCTCGTTACGAGCAATCTGAACTCTTCCTGCACTGTTTTCAATGACCTTCTGTGATTGGTGCAGAAAAACGTGTATCTATGAAGTAAAGGGATAATGGAATTGACATCAGAAAGAGTATTAAATGACAAAGGAGACAAAAATAGGTACAACAGTTCAGGACTGCAGTGCTAATTTGAAGCAGAGTGTCTATGGCATCACAAGACATTCCGACTTTGTCACGCAGGTTACTGGAAAATGCAACAATATACGATAGGATGTCAAATAAGGGCAGAAACTCAATGTTTTTGTTTTATTTTTACTTTTAGCAGAAGTGGGTTGGTGCCTTTTAAAGGGGGAAAATGAGTGTAAATTGGAGTTCGGAGGAACTTTAATAGGTGGCAAAATGAAATAAAAAAACAAAAGAAATCGTAAATATGATGTTTAAAACAGTTAAGAGGTCTACATCCCTGTCTCCATTGATTTAAACTGTTAAAATGACATCAACCCCAATGTAAACAAGAAATGTCACTGTTAAGTGTCACATGCCCCCCAACATGTCATGATGTTATGTTGATCATTTGTAGCAGGTCTCATTAAAATTCATCTATGCCTGACAAAGTTACAGGCCAGAAACGAAATCTCACATAAACTCAAAGTGTTGTCAAACAAACTCAAATTGTGACCTTGACCTTTGAGTTACGGGTGTGGGTCTTACTCACGACACATCGTCATGTTCTGTTGATCATTTGCAAGTATCTACAAAATCCATCTATGCATGACAAAGTTACAGGCCGGAAACAAAATACTCGACGGAAGGACGGAGGGACGTTCTCACAAATGGGTATTTAAGTGGCTTCTTTGCGTCAATCGTATTACTTGTGTGGCTAAATTTTAGCCACGTAAGAGAAAAAAAGCCACCTAAGAGCTGTTTTTTAAGTGTCTAGAACAGCCACTTAATGTTTTTTCAACAGCTTTTCAACTGTCCATAAAAATTACTAACCCTAAACCCTAGACAGTTAAATACCCATTTGTCCGCCCAGACACGGATGGACGGACGCTGCGATTATTATAATTATGCCACCCAAAAAATTTTTTGGGGGGCATAAAAAAACAAACACCATACTTTTTTGAAGAAGAAAGGAATGGGGCCAAATTTTGGGGAATATTTATTTAAAAGTTAAGTTAATAAGATTTCATAATCATATAAGAATGTTTCAACATAATCATAGTGTCCCTAAATATTCTGAAATTAAACAGTCAATGACAAGCAAAGAAGGAGCTTATGGCATTAAACCC
The DNA here is from genome assembly GCA_029582155.1 of Panopea generosa. Lineage (NCBI taxonomy): Eukaryota > Metazoa > Mollusca > Bivalvia > Adapedonta > Hiatellidae > Panopea > Panopea generosa. Next base: position 14,008,957 of record CM055911.1, on the reverse strand, counting down.
CATTTAAAAAAGAAATAATAATAATAATAGGCAGTCAAGTGAAATTTTATGAAAATAATTGCTGTATCAGTGTGTCCCTCTTTAACTTGAATTAACATACTGCAGGGAAAAGTAGGATAGTCTTGTGAAGTAAATGTCTACAAATTATCATAAAGATGTGACTGAACCCAATAAAATCATCTGCCAAGGCAAATGTTAATGAAATTAAACCAAATATTTCAGAAGAGCACAATCAGTAATATTTTCAGAGAACATTAGAGAGGGAAACCTGAATACACATACACTGAAAGTTGCCATGGTAACAATGTAAACAATATTAGCATTATAGGAGAATTGCTTCATACAATAATCTCGTATGTTATCAGCAAAAAACACCTTCCATTTGATATGGTTTGTTTATTGTTTAATAAACTGCGATATAAGGTATAAGCGACCTATCACATTCTCATTCACTTTTGAAAAGGTCATTGTTGCTTTATTTTTCTACAGACTCAGTTGACTACAAAGGCTGCAGGAACATTAATGTATTGTATTGTATCTATATCGTTGCTTTCAGTTCAGTCAAAGCACGATCTTGTATTATATTTGAGATCGTATTCTTAATGCTAGAGCTGCCGTACACACTTAGAGAAACATGGTACATGTACAATACCCCACATATAATCACTTAAAATATACTGACGCCAGGGCGAGCAAACACCAGACCAAGACATGGGGCTATTCTCTAAATGCAAATTTTCAAGCAAAAAAAGCTTTTATAGAACCAATTTCAAGTCTTTGGTATGACCAAGTCAGGAATCAAACCTAAAACCTTCAGAATCTGCATGTGCAGTTGACATACTACATGAGGAACTAATACATAACCAAAGATTTTATAGATCAAATGTTGATCGAGAGACAAAATGCAATTAATGATGATAAATTAATATTCCTGCAACATCAAAATAAAACAACATTTATCTTTACTCAAGGACTTGTATAGAGAAGGAAAAGCAACTGAATGAGATGTCACAAATGCTCACATAGACACACAAAATCTCGTGAAATCTCGTTTTCAAATATCCTAATTTCTATTCATCTCAAAAATACTCAAAATTCTTTCTTTGCACAATGGAATTCTCTACAAAACAAGACCATTCTCAGCAAATTGTATTTACAAATTTGCATACTGTAACTTATTTTACTTTAAACTGCAATATTTTAAATTCAAAATCATTTTGCATGTTTAAAACAATATATTAAAACCTCTCATACTTAATTCATTGCTCCAGAAAAGCTTTCCTTTTAATAAGTATTTTACCCCTTAAATTAGTATGCAATGCTTATTTTCAATATGTTAACCCTTTACTTCATATAGACGCCTCTGGACACCTCTTATATTGAAAGCATTAATTCACCACATATCAACAATGGGTGAATTATGTTTATATTAACTGGCAGAGTGGAATACAGTGCAGGAAGTGTTCAGATTGCTCATTACAAGCAATCTGAACTCTTCCTGCACTGTTTTTAAAGACCTTCTGTGATAGGTGCGGGAAAAAGTGTATCTATGGAGTAAAGGGTTAAGGGTAAAAATGAACATTCTTATCAAATTGCCATTTAAAAAAAAATAATAATCAACACTGAAAATGAGGATAACCAATAATTATTTTACCCCTTAATTTAAATCTAAATGCTTTATTCAGAAATTTCAGTACTTAAATACCCCCAAAAGGTGCTTACATTTTATGCAAAAAAAAAAGAAATCAGTTGCCTGTGAATTCTGAATGATAAATTTGCCAAATTATTATTTCTTTACACGTTATTTTATAAACATTTAGTAGAGAAAAAGTTTTCTTTCTTCTATATAAGTCCTTCCTTTACAGAATTAAAGGACAAACAAATCAAATAATTAAATATTTATATATATATATACAAAAGCACAAAAGACTCATATCAGTGTAGTATATTACTGTAAATTAAAGGACTTAGACGATTATAAGATTATATTTCATTGATAATAACATGTTGACAACCAGAGATCAAAGATAAAGTCAAACAGTCACAAATTTGAAATTTCAGATGACACTGAAGTTAGGTCTTCATTGTCAGCGGCAGTCCAAATGAAATATGACTTACTGGTATGTCTGACTGAATTTAGACACCAGTTTTTCACTTATATGTCAATTGATTTATTTATTCTAGAGACAGTACATGTATGCAGAGGGTACTTTCAAAATAATATTTCCTGCTTGCAATTCTGTAGATACATATGCGGTTGTCTATATCTTTGCCTTGCGAATAGCGACATGCTCAAGTGGCTATTTAAATGGGCACATTGGATTTTTTTTTTTTTAAAAAAAAAAGGTTAAACATTTCACCAGATGTTTCCATTTACTGCAAATCTAGTGTGAACCATTATAAATAAATTAACAGAAGTTTTAATTTAGAACTTATTGAACGACTGCTTACTGGTACATGTATAATATTAAATTAGCTATCAGTTTATTAATTATTGAATGATCAACGAAGCTGGTAGCTACCGTCATGCCATGCCATATCAACATTACATACATATTTGATCCCTTGCCACTTTGTGCTTAGGCTTGCTTGCAATGCACATAAAGGTGCACTAGTTATTTTTATGTTCATACTAAAACAATGCGCTTATTAGCCATGCAAATATTCATGTAGCTAATGTAACACTATTATAGATCAACTTATAACCCACAATATCTTAGTCTTAATCAAATTTGACGCTTGCTTTTCTAAAAGACAAGTTTGGCCAAAAATAAAAATAATTTTAATTTAATGAAAATCGAATAACGTTTGTGATTGGTTGATCAAACAATCGGACGACATCGATCGGAGATTTCCATAGTATTTCAAAAGAGTATCGTTTGGATGTTTATTTCTATATTCAGTATTGTTTAAATATTATTAGATATTTTCTATGGCAAAGATCTTGTATAAGATAACTGCCATGAATTCCGTCTGAATAAATGTTTTTAAATTTTATTATAACGTAACCATTGCAAGAGGTGTGTTTGTTTCAGCCAAACAGATCTTACTTCCATATCCAAACATTTCTTTTGCACAACTTGTAAATTATATCGCATAATATGATCAAGACTAACACTATCTAAGTGAATACTGTGTTTCATAATAAATGTTTTAATATTTTATAAATAGGACAAAACAATAATCGCGCAAACAAATCATTTATTTATCTTCAATTGTTTTTTTTTTGTTGAAACCATTGTTTTTTATCTGCTCTGTGCCACTGAAGCGCGGAGTTGTTGACTACTATAGATAAACTGTGAATGAAACAAGCTTCTGTTTTACTATGATTCCTACAATGGAACACAATCATTCCCATTGATCAACAAGGTAACATTATGGGTCACAATGGACAGCCATGGCACTGCAGTGATTTATTGTTATTATTCCACAAAAGATAAAAATCTACTGACAATGATATTCACACAGGAATTTGGATAATGGTGGTCCACAGTTGCTATATATATATTATCATTTTTAGCTACATTTAAGAAATCAGGACATTAAAACAAGAATAAAGTTATGAAATGAAGTACATGTATTTTCTTTTTTTTTTTATCTCGTTCTATTTCAACTCTATTTAAAAAAAGAAACGAAATGTTAATCTTATTCTAAACAAGACCTCAGACAAATGACATCAGGTAATGTATTTAGGACCACAATCCAGGAGACTAAGTGCTGTCTTTATGTTACCCAGATTTTAAAACTGGAATCAGCGGTTCTCCATGACGATTGGCATACTCAGTCGCGTTACATAACAGTGAAATTAAACTCCGGGTAGTTAATAATATTTCAGTAAAAGTCGGTGCAATACTAGACTTTATTCAAGAAATCATCTAGTTATTTCATTGATAAGAATGTAATAGATAGCGATATATTAGTTTTTACCTAGCTCAATGCCATGTCCATGTTATTATAGTATATTCCACACTGTCTTGATTAAAATAAACAGCGCAGATATCTGGGAAAGATAAATTATGGTAGACCCTGCAGACATTGTCATAGTTCTATAGCTGAAGATAATGCTGGTATTATTATTAGCATAATGACATTACTCCCATCTAGCGCCTCACAGCTTATTATACACTGTACTATTTATTTAACTGTTTAATAATAAATGACGGAACAGCACACATTTGTTAATATAAAATAGATATATGTATTTCAACCCCGCAAGTCAGATTTACGTTACGTTGTCGCAACATCAATTTATTTCACAGGTAATTTCCCTGCTCTTGCTGGTCGGAACTTCCGCTCATTCATTTTATCAAGCGAGGAACCCTGTGATCACTCTAAGGAATTGCATGTTTTTCATTCTAAATTATCATAATGCACTGTACCGTAACTTATACTTAGTTTACAGCATAGTTCATGAATTATATTACAGCCATTCTTAGACTGAGACACCTTTTACCACACTGATGTGACGTTGATGCGATTTTGACACAGGGAGACCACAAATGTTATCATCCATTATTGTTTGCTGTTCCTTACTGTACCATTTGTGCCATTTATGGACTACAAAACACTACAAATAACTTTCTCAGAGCTTTACTAAGCAGATATATCGCCTGGATCAGTGTTTTGCTCATTCTGACACAAAAATGTATTTCCGCTCGTTGTTTCACCTTTTCCTCAGATGGAAATTTTGCTTATTAACAAGTTTTCCTTTTTTCATGTAAGTTTGTTTAAATTCCAACACTTGCACACCTTACTATCACTGAAATAACCAATGTAGACATTGATGACGTGTCATCAATAATATATGATTTACGGGGAGTTTTAAGGAAAATCATTGTTACTTTTCACATATTTATCTGTCAAATTGTTCAACAATTTGAGCTGCGGCACTAACCACGTATGCATGTTGCTATGGAGACCATAACATTATTATTAACATAAGAAATGCACTAAAATACTGTACATCAATGACAAATACACCAATACTTAAGCTGTGCAAAATATAACGATGTACTTGCATGAATATGGATTTTATTAAATTTGTTTACAAACTTCTAGAGACCCCTTGTATACCAAACTTCAAAGGTTACAAATATATAAATTTAGATATTATGAACTTGTAACACCATTACTTTGCATGTTAGAGAAGATAGAAGCCTACAAACGAAGGCATTTTATGGTCTACCAGTCTTATATAATATATTATATAATTATAATATATACTACAGAAGTTTTTTTTCACAGATATAAAATGGCAAATTTTCATCAGCAATGTGCTAGATCAACAATTAAAGAACAAAATTATACATTCACAAATCCATTATGACAAAATAATTATGTGGCAGAACTTTTTCTCAAACAAAGATACGTAACCCAGGAGCCTGGTTATAACACTTACAATGTACGTATGTAGCAATATTTACACTGGCACTATAATATAGTAAATAATTATTTCAGATGTATGGCGGTACGTCATGTTGTAATAATATGATGATTTTTGGCGTGACATTCTTTCAGTTTTATCACAATGGCGTCTTGAGAGTATCTAAGCGCTACTACACCCAATGGGACATCATGCCATAGATACACAGTTATAAAGATACCCCGACCAATCTTATTATACTGAAACCGGGCCCACCAGACCCCTACACTATCCTCTAAATGCTGAGCACCAAGTGTCAGAAAGCTTCTAGTACCATTTTTCAAGTCTTTTGCACATGACCCGTCAGGGATTGAACACAAAGCCTGATCAAGTCGCCTACTGCTTATTATAAGTGAGCCATAAAAGAAAAAAAACAAATTTGTTTTCTTGGGACTCCTCCCCCCCACTCAGTCCATCAAGCAATTATAATCATTGAACTTTTCGAACAATAAGCTCTTCTTTACATAGCTACTAAATGTAGATCTGGGAAAACACGCAAGTTCACAATCAAATACCATCTTTATTAATCTTAAACCATATTATATATTTGCTATTCATTCAGATCATGCTCTGTTTATGTTACCATGGTAACATATATGCTGAAAATAGTCCCAGCTGGCAAGACTCTCTACTAAGCAACCGTACAACAAATGAGAAAAACAATACTTTCTCAAAATCGGGTGTTTCATCTTTGAATGTATAAATATATATTTCAAAATATGTAATATAACTGACAGAAGTCTGACAATATTCATCATCTTTGCTACAAGAGGTCAAAGTGACAGTCCTAATTCGCTCTGAAGAATCTGAAGCTGTTTTACCAACAAGATTTTTTGGTGAAATGCTTCAATCTTAGAATGCACAAATAGTGCCGATTCTGGGCCCCACCAGTATAAAACCCAAACAGTATGTATCTTACTCGGCCAGTTCAACGCTTCTCTGTTTGGATATTAAGCATTGTCATTTTAATGCTATTGAGGGCTAACAGATGATCAGTTCACTCTTTCCTGGGATGCTGGAAGATTAACCAGTAGTATGAAGCAGTCCCATCTCCACAAGTAACTGATACCTTTCCCGCTTGAATCAGCAGTGTGAGCAGAATGACAGAGACGTTACGTAATGCTACTATGTCATAAATCAATCAACAAAAAGGACTAGCTTCTAGTCGATGGGGATTCAAACTCCCAACCTAAATTGATAGTCTGACGCACTACTGACTGAGCTAACCAGGTCTGCCAAGGTTTGGTTAATTGTCCTACTCAGAATTAATATTTTAAGGTCTTCCACCACCAGTTAAACTTCATATGCAATATATAACATATAATATGCGTTGAAAATAGTAATAAACAGCTCTCAAAAAAAAGGAAATTTTTTTTCCATTATACGATGGCTTCAAATTCAAATATTTTTTTTACCTTATATTTAATTAAATGTGTGACACTGATCCATTCAATATGACTGTCTAGATTATATTGAAATTTCAAAATTATTAAAACAAAAAATCATAATATAACAAAAATCTGGCACCTGGTGTTTTCTTTTTCATTTCGAACAATCAACTTCGTATTATACAAGCTGCTTCATAATAGGAGATTGGAAATATTTTCTATTGCTGTTATTGTTATGTAACACATATCTCTTAATTTCAACATTTTCCCAGACTACGTGGATTTTGTCTCGTTTACGATGTCTCGTAACCGATTTTAAAATGGGGTTTATAATCATAAAAAGCCATTTAAAGCTTTTGAAAATCAATAACCTAAAATGTAGCAGTCCAGTTTAACTTTTCATTAAAGCACTTCATATCATTAAAATAGCAGCTTTGTCCATTTTGGCCACAACAGCACGTTCAGGTCAGTGGAGGAAGGACATTACTACGGGCAAAACCATAAAATTTTAATACACACGTTTCAGATCGTTTTCGTTGGGCCACTCTTTGGGTGTTATTAATTAACTATTTACAGATGATTTAACGGCCCTGATGAAAAGACTGTCCGTCTAAATAAAAACATTTAAATTTCCATTTCAGAAAATAAAATGAGAATTATTTGGAGGTAATACAAGGAGATGACACCCGAGATAATGACTCCAGTATTATTACTAGAGGTAAATACAAACAGTCATGGCCATGTCAAAAAAAACACACCAAGTAATGAAAAGTAAACATGATCAGAGTTACCCACACACCATATAAAGATTATATGACATTATAATGTCTCGACTCATGTGTCAGTGGAAGTAGGGCTGCAAAATGTAAAATTCTCATCATTTTAACTTTAATAACGAATATAAAAACACCCAATATTTCATTTTTCGAGCAATTTTTCTATATCTGTCTGGTCTGGCAGTGTGAATGAAATTTTGAGTTTTGAAATCTACCTTGGGTGTTATTCTATCGAGGACAGCAATGGTGGGCATTAAAGTCTTCCTAGTCCGTTCCGTCAACAGCAATTGTTATGAGCATGCTGATTGGTCAGTTGCTTCAGGGAAAGTTTGAATGACGTCAAAATTTAGTAAGCATTCAATTGCTATGAATTGTTGGACAGGCATAGAATTCCTTGCTTTTCCCATTGGTGGTTAATAGACCTGATTCAGGAAATATCAGGTTGTGGGATAGACTCCTGTTTTATTGTGAGAATTTTAAGAATTTATATCCAAGAAGAATCAATGATGTTACCTTCGATCCACGTTGTAATTGGCAAATTTTCTCATACGAAGATTTTAGACATAACTGGGCTCAAACTAATGTCCTCAGTGGTAAGAGGTCAGTATATGACAGCTCCATATAATACATACAACCCTATGGAGATATTAATCTTAAAGTATAAAAAAATGAAATTACTATCCTGAAACTTCAATATTATAGTCAAAAGGAATAATATCAATTCAGAAGGAAAAGCATCCAGAGCTCACGCATTCATATAAAAATCACATTTTATGTCATCTTAACTTCCATTCATCTCAAGAATACAACAGGAATTGTCAGAAGACAACAAAGCTCGCCTCTGGGTGTCCAAGTCGAAAAAGGGCCATAACTGTGCCAAAATGCAATCCAGAGTTATGGTTCTTATCTCTGTGTGTTCCATTGATGATGGTAAACACATATGCAAAGTTTCATTAACATCCAATGAGTGGTTGCATAGATGACTGAAACTTAAACGCAAAACCTTAACCTGGATGTCTACAGACAACGCCCAATTGACAACGACGCTGGGGTCATGACAAAAGCTCTCCTTGGACTTCATCCTTGCGAGCTCAAAATGTTTTTTATTACTTAACATCGATTGTAGAACTTAATTTAACACTAAGAGAGTCTAGTGACCGTAGGCTCATGGGGGGAGCTTGCAAGCATGGTCTAGTCAGTTTTTAATTACTCACTGCTTGTACAACACAATATACATGCATATACAGTTCTTATTAGTGGAGCAAGACCTCAAAATGAATCCGAGTAGATTTCCACCTTCCTTCCACAAGTAACTGGCAGACTTTCTCACATAAAGTTTCTTAAGCAAACCTATGACCTTAACAGCAAGAGGTAACTGATCATTAAATGTATCATCCACCACTTGGCCACAGAGGAGATGAAGTTTCTGGGCCGAGTGGGACAGAGACTAACTACACAGAAGAAAAAAAAAATACTTTTGATTCTCTAATGAAATTCTATAACATATCAAGATCAGAAAAAAAAATGGTGAAAACAATGCATTTACAATCTAAGCATGTGTATAAAGAAATGTTTTATACGCATGATGACATTAATCAATACAAGAGGGACAAGAGAAGTACATGTATTAGACATAAAAAACACAAAATAGACCGATTTGCAGCTCCTGGTCTACTTAATTACTATCAATAAAGGGCCACTTGACATATTGTTGAAATCAAATTTTACTGATATAAATTTACACCTAAATTATCATCTATGAACATAAAGACATATAATTATGAAGACTATAAACGTACAAGTACATACTATCTAAAACTTAATTATTAAATTTTAGCCTAGGAAATAATTGACATTTTAACTTAAGTGGATGATTAAAGATAACAATTTAATTGACGTAAGACAAAGCAAAATTTGGTTTCTCATTATTTTTATTTTTGAATGGGGTTTAATGTTATTTTCAACACATTTTAAGTTATATATGGCATATCCAGTTTTATTGGTGGGGCTGGGGGGGGGGGGGGGGGGGGGGAGACCTCAGAATGAACCTGTTACCGTCCTTCTGCAAATAACTGACAAACTTTCACACATAAAGTTTTTTGAGTGAGTGGGACTCGAACCTATGACCCCAGCAAGTGAGAGGAAAGTGATCATTAGACATTAGCACCTAAAAAACCACTTGGCTACGGAGGACCCCTAAATATAATTAAAATGGCACAATACTGCGGTAGTTATAATAAATCTGTCATATTATATACATAATAGTTTCATAAACAGTATTCTTATCAAAAATTGCAAAAAAATCTGTGCAAATGAAATGTTCCTTTAGGTGCCACAATTTGTTTGTATGAAAATCTTACGAAGGTTAGAAGGTTACGTAGTCACCTGATCTCAGCAGTTTGAGTGCACAGAAGTGAGAGTAATAATGTATGACCGATACCTGATAGCAGTTCACCCCATAATTATGATCTAGATCTGTATAACGACAATGTCTTAATTAGCATCAGTGTTCCATATTAAGTTGCAAAGTCTGCTAATTAATGATGCTTGTGAAATTTTATATTTAAAACAAGCTAATTATTTCCAATCGAAGAAGTTTCAAAAGAGAATAAGTTTTAAAAGTCAGTTTCTTTAAAGGCTCAAGTTTCTTAAGACTATTTCAGGCTCACTATAGATGTAAGTGTCTAGGTTCAATCTATAATAAATGTTAGTTTCTAATGATTGTAATGTCTGTCCATTTCTAGGCTCAGTAAAGATATGTCAGTTTCTCATCTGCTTCTTAGAAGGAACGCTCCTGCAGCAAGATATTGATGAATTTTCTCCATAAAATCTTCGTTCATGCTTGTCCCAGGACTCCAACCGCAGAATACCCTCATCAATCTTAAAGCTAAATGACTGAAAGCTTAGTTTATAACTTGGGTTTGCGTAACCAGGGATTGAAAATTCACTCGTCCGCTTGCCATAGCGAGTGAACATTTGGTCAGGACGGCGTAAAATTTAAGAAACTGACTTTAAAATTTCTTTGAGTTTAAGCATTCAATTGAAAATGTTGGAAATGGAGGACAAGTAGCTTTTATCAGAAATTTCAAGCCCTGCGTAACACAATCTATTGTGTATATAATTTGTTTTCATTTAAAATCTAACCAAAGTGGTGGACTAGTGGTAGAGCGTACGGCTCTCATTTGTTCGATCCCCAGCCTTGAAAAATGGTACTATAACTTTCTTGTTCGGCACTCAGCATTTAGAGGATTGTTCTAGGTATTGGCTTTGACTGGGTGGGGTATCATGTCATGTGTCTGCAGTATGATACTCCAATTGGCAGCGCTTAGCATACTATCTCAAACAGACAACATTGCAATATGACTGAAAAATGTTGAGAGAGATGCTAAACACCTTACAACAACATCATATAAACTCTTTGTATTGAACCCAGAGCTCTTAAAATTCTAACTTCGATCCTTTTTTTTTTTAATTCGGTTTAATGCTATTTCCATGTAACACGTTTCAGGTTATATACAGGCATGTCCAATTTAATTGGCAGAGGAATACACTTCAGACTGACTCAGACTGAGTAGAACCACTGCCCTTCCACAAGTAACTAGCCAAATTTGTTGCATATAGTTTTTGGAGAGAGAGGGACTCAAACCTGTGACCTTACCCAGGAGAGGTTACAAGTGATTTTGAGATGGCAACTCTAAGACCACTGGCCCATTGCTGTTAGGTGTTGAGACCGCCCTGTAAATCGCTTGGCTAGTCAGAGGTCATGACTGTATATTAGGCCGTCTTTAAAAAATAAATTGTTTGCAGTGCTCCTATCTACTCACTCAAAATTTCAGCTGCCCGAACATTTTCATTGACTCTCAAAGCATTTTTTTTTCATGATAACTGTCTATTTTTCTTTAAAATGACCTCCCTACCTACCCAAATAAAAAATACTGGGATGGAGCACATCAAATAAATATTTTTTCAAGGATGGTTTTATGGTTGCTCAATACCCCTTTATTAACATAATTGATACAAAATAAAAATATGAAATAGCAAATTTTTATGACAGTAAGTTATAATGATTTATAATGCCTGCACGTGTACATGTGATAAAAGTGACCATTATTTAGAACATTAGTTTAAATCTATCTGGCAAGTGTCATTGTTCATAGAAATGACTATACAGGGTAAATGTTGCCCGACAGCCAAATGATATATTTGATGTCAACAAAATGTTAATTATCATAGATATTTGAAGGATGCCAGTATAAGAAGACCTCTCCTTCAACAGGCGTTTCCAATATATGACACCCACATTTTGCCGCAAGACCATTTTTCTGAAACCAATATGATAATGAGATAATTGTAAAATACTTGGTGATCTGTCACCCATGAAAAAATGATAGTCTCGCTGGAGGGGCTATACATGCAAACTTGCAACCGAATGGTGAAAGAATGAAATTATGTATCGGTAGGTAAATTGCTTTGGCATTTATTCAAATAGTGATAAAATGAAAAGGAAGTCGTGGGCGATTAAATTTGCATAGTTGGGCATCATTGATTGGTTCAAAACATTCTTTAAGAAATCTGACAAATACCTCAACTGTTGAATTAAATTCGTTCTATACCAAAAAGAATTTAATCACATATAATGTTAAAAGTATTCCGTTGCACTTTACCAAATCCCAGAATTTGTATTTTAAGTCTGTCATTCATATTAACATTTTTAATAATTATCAATGTCTAAAAAAGTGACAATTAAAAAATACTGAGCAATCTGTAATTCATCAGAAAATCAAATAACCATAATCGAAAAAAAAATCAGATCTTGTTAATGAAATTTTGACACACTACTGACAAAATAAACACTGTACAATAAAAACCACAATTACAGTAAGTATAATGTGCTAAAACCTACATACAGCGACAGACCATATTATTATAAATAAATTGTCAATGCCACAATACAATGCATGACGTTCTAGATATAATTAATGGCGATCAACAACAATAAAACAACATTAATCAATGATATTTTACTTTAACACTTTCGTATATATGTCCCTTTCCTCTGATAATTAATAGCATTCACTTTGGTAGAGGTGAATATAAGCTTATGTAGGTTAACGGATTGTTACTCCAGATATCCTTAATTTCATGTTCCAAGTTCTACTCTACTTTGAATTCTCGCTGTTTGTTTTCTGTGAATGTTTTTCAACAGAAGCCCACAAATTTCAATAATATTGGCATCTGAGGACTGGGCAGACCAAAACATACCTGATATATACTGTTTTCCTGTTTGTATGCCTGAACAATTCTTGCCCTGTGTACGGGGGCATTGTCATCCTGGAATATGTAATTATTTGCCGGAAAATGTCTGGCAATAACTGGCCAAAGATTGTTGTCTACTATTTCTATATACTTTTCAGCATCAACATTACCATTAACAACAGTCAAAGTACCTACGCCATGCCAACCAAATCACCCCCAAATCACCAAACTGAACTAAGGCTGACAACCTGGTGCGAGACATTCTGGTCTATACTCTTCCCCAGGCTTGCGCCAGACATAAACGCTATATTGTTTTCTCCAACAACTACCTTACACTCATCGGAAAATATCACTCTTTTCCATTCTCTGTCCACCTTCCAATATCTCTTTCCCATTGCCCATGCCAGGTGGTTTTTAATGTTCACTGTCCGAATCTGAATACTCTTACGAACAACTCTCCTGTGGAATTTATTTTTATATAAACATCTTTTTACAGTTACCTCTGAAACAGTCTCGAGATAGAAAATTCCGTCCCGAGGGACCCGCAAACAGTTACGGAATGTTCTATCCAAACCGAAAAATGATTCTTTTTCTTGCATACCCTATATATTAAATAATTATTTTAACTTAAATTATCATAATATAGAGTTTACAACAACCGCTTTGAAGATGTTTAATTATATGATTTACGTCATATATTTTATACGTTACGTTGATCTAGATGGTTTCAGCATCACAGCGCGAGAATTTTATCTCGGCCCTAGAGTGAGATAGAAATATCTAACCCCGGTAAAAATGCAGATATCCTTATCCAGTGTGCAAGAAAATCCCTTCCGTACAAACTGCAGCGGTGGTTACTAGGGGTAGAGTGTCAACCTTGCATGCAGAAGGTCATAGGGAATCAATCCCCAGCCGAATCATACCAAAGGTTTGAAAAATGGTACTAGTTATAGAAGCTTTCAGCTTCCTCACTTGGCACTCAATATTTAGAGAATATTTCTGGGTCTTCGCTGGCCCATTTTCAGTATAATGTGACTGGGTGGGGTATCATGTGACTGCAGCATTGACACAAGTAGACACAGTTGTGAAATAACTAAACTATCGCTGGAAGCAACCATATAAACACCAGAAAACAACCCTTCCACACATCTGAAGATAATTACTTCATACAAGTTAATTATTTTACATCCATCATCGATAACCCCTGAAGTCAATGTAACCCCTGGAGTAGAGCATGTGGTCCAATGGTAGAGCATCCGACCTGGGATTAGGGGGTCATTATCCTCCCCCACAAGCTTAGTACTGATTCTTCCCTGGAAGACTTTCAGTATGATTGTATAAGTTGTAATAACAACCCAAATATGTGACCCATGCATGATTTAACACTCATGAATATATAACTGCTTCCTGAATTCCAACTTTGTCTATAAATATTTTCTTATAATAACACAGAAGATTTCGCTGGATTACAAACTCAAATTTAAAACCTCTCTCGTACAAGGGACACGATATTCTAAACCCCAACCCCACCCACCAAATACCCCTGACAATCATTTATGTATTTTGACAGCAGTTTCAGTTAAATTTGCCAAAATTTCTGCTCCATGACTGAATATAACCCTGAATAAATCAGATCTGCCCATGTACAATTAAATATTATATACATTAGGTAACCTGGAACTCCTAGACACTCCTGACAAATCACCAGGACTGAATACTTTATTCCCTGATCTGCCTGTGTTTAACTACACATTAAGTTTCCTGGAAATCCCTGATCACCAGGTCTAAATATCCCTGATCAGCCTGTGTTTAACTACACATTAAGTTTCCTGGAAATCCCTGATCACCAGGACTAAATATCCCTGATCAGCCTGTGTTTAACTACACATTAAGTTTCCTGGAAATCCCTGATCACCAGGACTAAATATCCCTGATCAGCCTGTGTTTAACTACACAGTAAATTTCTTAGAAATCCCAGACACCCCTCACAGACTTCCCCTGGACAGAACATCACAGATCTGCCTGTGTTTAACTATACATCAAGTTTCCTGGAAATCCCAGACACAAAAAAATGAGTCATAAAGTATATAGTAGATCTGTAACAAATGTTGTACCAGATATCCTCCAAACATTTCAAGGTCAAACACGCCAGGAATGTTTCATCTTCAGGTGTCGGCAGAGCGCCAAATACTACAACACAATACTACTGTCAGTTTGGCTCAATGCACTGTTCCAATTTCCAAAGAGGATCATTATAGAATAAAAAAAATGGCATGGGGTAAGTTCCTTAAAAAACGAAAGAGGTGAATGGGGTTCATTAATCAGTGGTGATTTTTCATATTTGTTAACTGCATGAAAATGATGCCCATACTGAATATCCTTCGCAAACCCTCAATTCCCCAACCTCACAGTCATGATCTGTATTTGCTGATGCTCTCGGCTTCATTCAATATAATTCCCTCCTTGGAATTTAATTATGAAGCACAGAGTTTATGGACGTTTCAGAAGCTTTAATGATATTTTTTATAATCTTAACAACTTCAATGTTGTGTGTAATCACCCTCCAGCCTCCTATGTTTTCAAAACAGGTAGTACTGTTGAAATTTGATTTAAAATTTGAAGGAAATTTAGATAATGACTTGAATTAATGTTAAGCATTCTTGCAAATATTGCTGAATCCCTAGATTAAATGATGCGCTGTAACTGTGTAGAAAAACAGTGGTTTAATTGATTCAGAGAAGTAATTTATAAACCATTCTCTGATGTTTGACGTTTGTTGTGAATGCCGCACATTTTAACCAGACACCATTATCTGGTGCTCCCAGGGTAGCCTAAAAATGTCATTAATGGGATTTCATTGGACGAATGAATGATCCATTGTTTTTATTGCATAATCTGTTCATAGACATGCAAATATACAGGATCAACAATATCAGATGTTGGATCTGTGACAGCCAAGACTCAGGTTGGAGAGTAAGATGGATGGGTTAGGTTGGAGAGGATGAGATAGATGGGTTACTTAGGTGGTGGGTGTCTCAATTCATATACACCCTGCAGCACATTAGAACATTAAAAAATCCTAATTCACCATTTTAGAAATGGGTGCCGTACTATAATTTGGAATCTGGACTACCTGTTGTAAGGACTTGGTGGGGGTTTTGTCCTACAACTTCTGCACTTAAGAGTATATAATTTTATACAACAGTGAAATCTATCTTAAGCAGTCAGTTAAGGAAAGGAGCAAAAGTGGCCTTTTAAGACAGGTTGTTGTTTAATACAGGTTAATTTACTCTGAAAACATAGAAATGGGAAATAGCAAATGCGGCTGCTTAAGACAAGTGGCTGCTTAATAGAGGTGGCCACTTACATAGGTTTGACTGTATATTTTATATAGTCAATAAAAACTTCAAGAGAATTGTTCAGGTGTCTCTGGCACACAGGAAAAGTGACCATACTGAAAATATAATATACTGAGTTCCAAATATTTTGTCGGTATTTTCATGCAAGTTTAACTGTAATACAAAAAAAAGATTTTGATATTTTTCTAATTCAACCATATAAAATTTTGTCGAAGTATTAAGAGCAACATCAACAGAATTTGGATTTATTCTAAAGTCTGGTTGAAAGTTATTGCCCCTTTGCGTAAAACAGTATTTTGTCAAATAAAAGCACTATTTGTCTAGTTAAACAACTGAAACCGTTTAAATGATGAGATAAAACACCACAAAATGTAAAATTTGTAAAAAAATGCATAACATGGCATCATTGTACATGCATTCCCTTTTGAAAGTTATGAAGTCAGTAAATTACCTCCCTTTACATTGAAAAAAGATTTAGGATGGCGGATACCAATGAAAGTTGGTATATCTTATTTAATAACCCAAATTCAATTTCAGACTGCGTCTTCAAAATATCATTTCCATATTCAGGCACACATCCAGCTTTAAATGTACCCTATGGCATTTCCAATGTATTTTTACTGACAAAACTTTTGGTTTTCGGTTTCTGACCCACTTTTAAATTCCTGACATAGCACAAACTGGCACAGTGACCCTCATGATGGAGTATATTACACCAAACATAAATTAGCAGGCCTTAATTATATATCCAGCATAGAACAGTAAACACCTTAGATAATTAGCCTCAGTAAAAATCTTAGTTTTGAGGCCAATATAAAATAAAATCTATGGTTCTATAAATAAGAAAGATGAAAATGTCAGAAATTATTATATATAAAGGCTGAGCGAGCTGTTTATCACATTTTATCATGTGTACGGCCTAGCTCAGACTGGGCGAAAAAATCAAAACAAACAACTTGGATACTAAACAACTGTGGAATGTTGTAGTATTGTATAGTAGTGACACTGCATTGTTGGGAACAGATTAGTTTTATATGAAAGGTTGACAGGAGTTTATCTGGGGCCATCCCTGGCTGATTGTTTCCATCTTTTACCCTCTGTAGTGGTGGTAATATAGCTAACTGGCAAGCACATTGCTTGCATGCTTCTTCTGCAATCATTTATCTTTTGTCAATTTTTTTTTAAAGACACTAGCTGTGTTAAAATAATTTGTTCTCACCATTATGGGAAGATGACCCTTACCCTTAGAACTGGGAATGTTCATATTGTTAAATTTATTTGTTCAAAACACTTGCTTATTTAGTGACAATTTAAGTAAGGAAGCAATGTCATACTCAATTCAGAATGGGAAGACTTATTTTATCAAGGAATCATGGCAAGTTTTATCGCAATTATGGGAGCCAACACAGTGAGAAGGACAATAATGATTTCCATAAATGTCAATTATGAATGAACCCCACCCGCCATCACCCGGAATAAAATCTGCCGAATTGAAGCAGTGTTGAGAGCTTGATGCAGGTCAAAGGTTTTATTGACATTTTCAGATATCTTTTTACAGTTACTGGCTAAATTAAACATTAAAGAAATCACATGGTGACACTTTAAAGTTAGTATCAAGTCCACTTATCACTTATTATTTTCATCATATTTTTTTGACTGCAAGACTCTATTGACTTGTCTTCCCTCGATCAGGAGCTTGATATTCTGTAGAAGTGTGTACTGGTAAAGATAACTCACCTGAAAATATACAAATAAAAAAGAATATTAAAATTACAGTGTATATGTATGAGAGCGTATTGTCATGGAGCATTGTGGCATGTAACAGCTTGGTGTGGCATAGTGCAGCACAGCACATATTATCATAAAATTATGTTGTATCATATAATTTAGTAATGTTTCGTATTGTGTATACATGCATAAAACATTTTCTTTGTAACCTTCAATTTAAATTTTATACACGATATCATTCTTAAACAGTCAATTTATCACTTAAACCTGTGAGCTAAAAGTCTTAGTCTACCCAATGACGACGATAATGATTACGACAACAATGATGATGGTGATGACGATGATGACGATGATGATGATGATGATGATGACGTTATGATGATTATGAAATTATGTTGATAAGGAGGATGATATGATCGTAATGATTAGAAATGACAATAATGATGATGAGAAAATCAGATGATACTAATCTTGAAGTTCAGTATCGAAAAAAATAAACATCCATCAGTCAGAGGGTTCAACAAAACAAGACAAATCAACAACTTGCACATGTGCCAGGATATGCGGAAAATACGAGGAAAATATTAAAAAAAAATGTCCACAATTCTTGCTATTTACAATTCTAGCAAGTTTATCTATAAGACTCAGACATTTTTTCTCAACTATGCGAAACTTTACAGCGTGTGCTAAATCACTTCTCAATGCAATTTACACAAGAAATTTGGCTCATAGTTGCATTTGATCAGTGATTACTGCTTGTTGATGATGCAATTTTACCCTGGAACAATCAAATATTGGCAAGCATTACCTATATGTTATAATGCTCAGAGACAATGTTCTAAGGTCAAAATAACTACTATGATTTGCAGACTTCTCTACATTTTGATTATTTTGTGTATAAAACAATTTGTTAATATTGTTAATACCTGCTATAAATGATTTAAAATTGTAATGCCATAGACATCAAAGTATTTTATAAATTACTTTCTAAACTTCTATTTCTTCAGACACATTTACCCTAAGTCTTGATATTGATCATTCATGTAGGCAAAGTTTCAAGTCAATCGCTTGAAAACAGTCGAAGAAGTTCGCTCCATAAGGTGCTGACAGCTAGACCGACTGACCGATTAATTAACAGACAGACAGAACAACTGACACACTATGCATTCCCAGTCCCAAATATTGTTTGTGGCAGTATAATAAACAAGTCCATAATCAATCCCAACTAGGCCAATGTACCAGTACTACAAATGAATAAAATTGACATTTTTTTTGTTTATGTGTTTCATAAGGGTCCTCGCAACATTAGTGTTGGGCCTCGGTCCATCACTCTTATAAATTATTTTAATTGTTAAACTTCATTATTTTTTTTTAAGGGATGCATGCCAGACCTTAAAGTCATCAGCCTCTCATTTTAGACGCTACAAAGACAGGAAACAGTCAGTGTGTGTCACTGCAGTCACCAATCATAGGGAGATCTGATGATCATTTTCAAAGTCATTGGGTGTATATGCTTTTTTATTCCTCTCTATCTTGATAGCATCATACTCATATTTCAGTGTTGGGTTTCTACATTAGTGGGGGTGTATGTAATCAGATATGGGCAACATAAAAATGGCCCATTAAAACACTTCATAACATATATAACATGACTAATGGCAGTCGTTATATCTCAATTTGTGACAAAAGAGGTTGTTATATCTCCAGAATGTTTAATAAAAAAATTATACAGAGGAACAAGAGTAGAAAGGATCTGAAAACAAGCCTCATTAAGCTTTTTGCATACAGGATAAGAATATCTGCATTTTTACCAGGGTTAGATATTTCTCACCTTAGAGCAGAGATAAAATTCTCGCGCTGTGACGTTGGAACAATCTCCTCATTGATGGTGTAACATATAAAATATATGACAAAATCATAATAATTAAACGCTTTTAAAGCGATCTTGTCGAATCTATAATGATATAATTATAAATTATGTTAAAATAATTATTCAATGTGTTTGGTATGCAAGAAAAAGTATCTTTCATGTCTTTTTTGGGTTTAGAGCCAAGTTCCCGTAAAAACATTTATCCCATGGGACATAATTTTCTACCTGAACCTCAAACCCATGTAAGATTCTTATTTTATATAATTCCTCCTCAGCAAAATAAAATTGGTTCATTTTATTATTAATTAGCTTTTAATTGCCCTATATTTTAATATCGGATTCATTATGAATTCCATAAAATTAATCAAGGCATAATTATTATTTTTTATTTTGCTAGAATATATTATAAAATGAATCATGCCTCTTGTATCATCATATTTAAACAGCTTGATTAATTTGTTTACAACAATAAATACCATAATTTAAATCGTTTGGCAATTATATCATATTACACTGTGTGATGATCCTGATGTAATGTGTGTAACATGCATGACAAATGAGATTATGCAAACTTACTGGTATCATGCAGACCTACCATGATCATACTTTGCATGCCGCTGAACCAGACTGCACCTGAGTTAATGATGCATTTGAAATATAAACTGTACAATTATTCTAAAATAACCATAGTTAACTGAGTAATTTACTCAGGCACCTCTAACCCTTCCCAAAGCTGGGCCTGGCTAGAGCGATGCACATATATGATTGTCAATCCTGGGTTCCCAATTAGAATCCTCACCCAGCTAGTCTTTGTGATGACTGGTCATGAATTTTGTTCTACAGCCATGAGTGTTCCACCTCTGAATATGTGTGGAAGTAGTCAGTGACTTGTGGTGTGTCTGGAACCAACCAGCACATCGCAAGAGCCTGGTGATTAGATTCAATGACTGATGTAAAAATTGGAGAAAAAAAAAACAAACACAAAAAAAACGGGCTTAATACCTAATACACACCACCCCGTTTCATGACAGCTTACAATGTCATGGTAGAGTGTCAAATCCTACTTATTTTACATAAAATAAAAATCTAGCATTTCATTTTGACTTTTCTGCATAATTTTGTAATAATAAATATTTATGATATATTATAAATCCAGTACAAGAAATAATGACAAACCATGCATGAGCGAACAAAGAATTACTTAAAATTCAACTGCGTAACAAAAATCCCACGCTATAATCTTTTTATTTATGACTTAAAAATTTGTTACTTTAAACTTCTCCTTTTGCGCAGTTTATGTATCATGCCTGAGTATCAAATCGAGATGTGATTTATAAATTTTCCATCATTTATTATCATGTATATATCAGTACAACACGGGATGCATGAACATTTAGTGATATCAAAGTAACAAGGTTATATTATTAAATTTCATGAAAAAAAATCATGATGTGCAAATATTAAAAAATTTAAACATTTAAATTATATTTGAGCACATTCTTTATTGGTTTATTTGTTAATTAATGCAATCCAGTGAGTTCCTCAATTTTCCATTTGTGTAAAAAGTAACATTTATAACAATTTTGATAATTATAAAATGTTTTGCTATTTTACCTAAAAAATATTTGGCACCGAAAAGCCAGTTTTCACTGAAAAATGGCAGCAGAAGAGTTATTATATAGTCTGCTTGGGATGACCTTGTAAAGTACAAACAAGGGCTTTATGCTATGATTCATGCAATATATTTTCCCTCCGAAAACGTCACGCATAATTATTTTGTCTTATTTTGTTACTAATTAACACTCATGGCATGAAATTTCAACAATTAAATTGTCATGCATAAAATATCATGCAAATTTGTATTGAAATGACGTTTTTATTGCTGTTTATATTTAAATAAATTAAAATTCTTCATGATTGTCAAAAACATGTTTTGCTGGATTTTTTTTTAATATAAAGAGTCAGTTTTATGCCATCGAGGACTAACATACGATCAGTTCCATTGACACTCTTTCCTTTGATCCTGAAGGCTTCCATGAAGTTTTGAAGAAGAAGACCGTGAAAGGAAAAAGTAAAAGGGGGATCTAGAGGTCCTGGACAGCAAAAAACAGAAGAATTTCAGCTGAAAATATTCAGGTGTTCAAGTAAGAGTATAGCCGTGGGGAAAAACCCAGACGCCATTACAGACTGACACAACTGAAGCCTGGCTCACATGTTTTGTATATCATTATTTCATTATAAAATTTTCAAATAAACGTATTAGTTAATGAAATGCAAACACTATATAAATGTCATTCTTAAATTGAGAACTAATTTCAGGGTCGTCTAGTCTTTGATCCCAATCATCTATGAAAACAATTATTAATTATCTACCATAATGGCTTACACCAATCTTCTCCACAACAAAAAAACGCAATTATATATATTTTTCTTATTTCAAGACATCAAGATTATAGTTGATTTGCACAAACAGTTAATCAGTTATTTAGCCGTCAGATTAATATTTATATATTATATTTTGTAAATACTTTTTCTACATTTTCTAAGTCTGAGCAAACATGTTCCCAAGAGTGTTTGTTCACTGTACGTCTTTTACAAAAGTTGCTGTTGGTGTAAGTAATAAGAATTGTATGATTTTTAACAATGTTTCAATCGACCAAGAGTGGAATACCATGTTAGTGTCTGATATTATCAACTTTATCAGGTGAGGCTTAGAAACTAACGAAGATGAGGCTCTGCCAAGTCCTTGCTTTTTTTGTGCCGAAACGGATGAGCGTAAAAAAGAGAAATTCTGATTTTTCAAACACTGCCAGATTAATAAGGAAGGTTACAATAAAAGGCATATATGGATAGACAGAAATTGGGTGATAAAATTTAATGAAGTTTGTCACAGTGACAAAATTTTTATTTTGATCATCTTTACAGTTCGGGTGACAGCTATTTGACAAGACAATTGCCAGATAGATGTTTACAGGCAGACACGGAGCAGGGAGTATCCAGGTACCCATAATGCACTACAATTACTCTGCAATTATCCTGGCTATATTATGCTCTGAAGTATGTAATTTTCCCGTCTTTAAATATTTTTGATTTTTATCACCAATGAGAATCCCAGTAGTTTTGGATTTGACAGATGCATTTTACTGCCTCACAATAACCCTTAGGCCATTATAAATCAATTGTTAGATTCTCATCCAAATTTTTCTTAAAAGAGGGGCAGGGGGGAACTATAAATTAATTGCTAGATTTTCATCCAAATTTTTCTTAAAAGGGGAGGTAGGAGGAACTTTAAATCAATTGCTAGATTCTCATCCAAATTCTAATTAAAAGGGGGATTTTTTTTTAATGAAAATAAAAAGTTTGGGCAGCATGAAAATTAGGGGGCTGCTGGGGATGATAGCAATTCATTTATATGGCATTGGGCTATTTTCTTATTTAAAAAAAAGTTGTATAACTATGATGTGACATAACTCCTGAGGCAATATAATAAATTATTTGCTAGATTATCATTCCTGTAGATTATCATGCTGCTCGACCCTTTTTTTTTTTTCATAAAAAAAATAAAGACAAAAACAAAAAAAACAACACAATTTCAGAAATGAAAATAAAAAATAAAATATAAAATCCTCCCACCCTTCAGCATTTTAATAATTTGGATTATAATCTAGCAATTAATTTATAATGTCCTTACACATTTTCATTTTCCCATGAACGCAAACCCTCATGAACCTTCGTTTTTAGCTTCGGGCAAGATTTTGGATAAAATCTACCTTGTTTCAGATTATATAATAATTAGAGTGCCTGCCTATATAAAGTCAAAAATGTCTTAATTGTCAATAATTTTTTATGCCAAGAAGTCAATAGTAAACGAAGAGAGAAAACTTTGCGGTTTAACTGTTCATTGACTTGAGGTTTTAGCCTTAATGTACTATTTTATCTTAGCTCAATAGCAGAGTAAACTCAGAGCTTATTTGAATCACTCTCGAGTCAGCTAATCGGGTTGAACCACAGTCACAGTGTTGTTTTTTGAGAGGTCAACCGGTTGAGCTGAGGATTGAACCCCGACTTCTAGCATGAACAGCCTGACCCTCTATCAACTACACCACAATTTTACAACATTATTTTTAATGGTCTTCTTTTATCCTCACCGTGGACTGTCTCAACTCAAAACTGCATGCAGTCACGTTCCCTTACTGCGTTATAATTTAAATAGAAGGCAATTATCAGACCAAATTACATATGGATTAAGAACTCGGCTACAATATTTATTTTTTTAGGTTCCACTTCATAAATTAAACATGACAAGCTGAGATTTATTAGTTTCAGCCTACTTCATCATGATCTAGATCATGGTCAGGCTAATATACGCCTTATTACAGGCACATAATCCCGTCACATGACCCCGATTCAATAATACAATAAACTCCATTCATAGAAAACACCTGAAACTAAAAAGTGATTTAATTCAATAAATTGAAAATAATTTCGCAAAAACAATGGCGCATTTTGTTATATATAAAGGTAAATTGTATGAATGAGGTCAAAAGAAAAAAATTGGACACAATTTAATAACCTTTATGTCTGATTATAATTACACCTGTGTAAATCCTACCCATCTCTGAAGAGCATAGGTAAGAATTTTTTGGCGCAAAAACTGTTGCAAAAAGGTCCTACCTGCTGCGTTATTATTTTATCTGTTAACTGGTTAAAGACATAATTATGCAGTTACAGAACCTTAACTTAAGACATTTTTTAATCATTTGGCAAAAAAGGAAATAATCTTTTGAAAATTCAGGTTCATTAAAAAAAACTTATGATGTTAAGATATACCTTTATACAACGTAAATCAATTATTTCGCGACCCTGTCAGACTTTTAAATAGCTCATTTTTCTTCATTTGAAATTATGATAATGGTGTAATTTTCAATGCACCGACTGAAGATGAATTGGTGTTACTCAACCATAAATAATTCATTAATTTCAATGTCAAAAAAGAGCTAATATAGCAAGTTTTCTCAATTACAATGTTAAAAAAGAGCTAATATAGCAAGTTTTCTCAATTACAATGTTAAAAAAGATCAGTCTCAACACAAAATATTCTGTTTCATGAGGCATTTACACAAAAGGCCTTTAGAAATCGCAATACTTCATCAATGCCAAAGCTTACTGTAAGAATTCCGTAGCAAACTATTTCAACAATTCAAGAGTGTTTTCACTGAATTGTCACATGATTAAGTTTTTATTGACATAACAAGCATTATTTAATATATGTGGGTGGTTTACATCTGTTTATTTAAGAGGTGCGGTTTGGTGCAGCCTTTGCATTATAGGTGTGTTACTTCTTGTGGTAGTGTGACAATTAACTAGTATCAGTTTTTTGTTGGTTTTTTTTACGATGGGGTTTTAAACCATTTTCAACACATTTTCAGGGTATATAACTATGGCATATCAAGTTTTATTGGTGGAAGGAAGACATCAGAATGAATCTGAGTAGAGACACATCCTTCCACAAGTAACTAACAAACTTTCTCACATAACGCAGGATTTGAACCAAAGGCCTAGCGGTTAAGTGATCCTGAGACGTCACCTTAAAACATTCAGTCACAGAAGATTCTTGGCATCATGCAGTCCAAGAATGAGTGGGTCGTGGGTTCGATTCTCCACCTCAGCCATTTCTCAGGACTGGTGTTCTTAGGTTATAGACTAAATAAGTCACGTGATTTCATTTTCATTTCAATTTGATCTGTTATACAGGTTAACACGTAGAAAAAATGGTTTCATCTTAGAAAAAGTCCAAATGTTGTTGCGAAGGTCGTCAAACAGTATTTAAGTGTTGCCTATTTTTAGTGGATTTGATTTACGAAACCATTTGGATTTGATTTATTAATGACAATGAGATGATTTTTATTAATTTTAATAAATATTTTAGCTTTTAAGATATGTATAGCATTTGTTTCCCAATATACTTGCTTTAAAATAGATGATTCTCTGCAATCACTTCTGACAGATTTGCAACACCTTACTTAAAGGCATTTCTATAATCCTAAAAAAAAAACCAACTTTGTGATAATAATTATACACTCATAATTCTCAAGTAATTATCTTTGGGATAAGTATAATAAATTGCCTACAAAGCAGAATTCTCATAAATATCACTATCATCATCATCAATTACTTAAATGATTCTATCATTACAAAAGATTATAATTCTATGATGCTAATAAGGTAACCACCCTAATTACTGGTATAAACATAGTCAGTGCTGAATTTTTCTTTAAGAAGATGTCACATAAATCACAGTACTTAGTGTGCATGGCAAGCATTCATTTGAGTGATTTCAGCGCTGATGCACTTTCAGGACTCTCATTTCATGATATTTTATTCTCAGAGCTTGGCATTTAAAGAATAAAGTACTGGTGGAAATTCTGTAATTTTGTAATATTTAATAGAATAAGAAACTAGTAATTGACAAAATAACTATTATAACCTGCATTAACACAGTGTGTAATTTATTAGATAAGGTGTTTTCGAAACAAGTATAAAATCCAGATTTTTCTATATTTTATTCCTGAAAATGACAATAATTATAATTTATATTCTAATAACACAATGCAATGACACAGTATTTACAGGAGATGGTCAGTGCTGAATTTAAATGAATGTTTCCTTGACCAGGCCAAAATCTGACAAAAAATACCATTAAACAAAACCAATTATGTAACAATCTAACATGGGTTTGAGGCTCAGATCAAATATTCCATCCCGAGGGACAACTGTTTTTGACGGGAACCTGACTCTAAAGAGTATCCACAAAAACACAGCATTTTTTTTATCCGAACAGAAATTTAAATCAATTTTTAGTCATGAATTTTGTTCTCCCTTATATCATAATACTTGAATAATTATACCAATCGCTTCATCATCATTTTTTTTAAGATTGGCCATCACAGAGTGTTGGAATCCCCCCCCAACCCCCACCCCATCAAAGACACACACAACAATTTTGCTGAAAATTATTGTAATGTGTATATCCTTTAAAGTAAACATGATTACCAAACCCAACCCAAAGTGCTCCCCCCCCCACTCCCCCACACCCCATACCCAACAGAGGCTTTGCCACCTTTGGAAAAAATGCATTGCCAGTCATGGGCATTTATTAGGGAGAATAAGGCATTCAAAAAAGTCTTCAATAAAAAAGTTTCAGGCAATAAACAGTCGTGCTGTGATATTATTAATGTAACAATCATAAACGGTGCAATGGTATCTAAGTTTTTCAATACTTTCCCAAATTCATTTTAAATATTTAAATTTGTAAAAATGGATGGTTCTTTATATATTATGTCATGGATGAAATGCTTGAAAACATTAAGGAATTTAACAAAGCATGCTGGGTAAAAAAACTTTCCATTGATGTAGAATATGGAATTTGATTTAAATTCTAAATTGTCATCTTCTCTTAACCCTTTACTTCATAAAGACGCCTTTGGACACCTCTAATATTGAACGCATTAATTCACCATGTACCAGCAATGGGTGAATTATGTTTATATTAACTGACAGAGTGGAAAACAGTGCAGGAAGTGTTCAGATTGCTCGTTACGAGCAATCTGAACTCTTCCTGCACTGTTTTCAAAGGCCTTCTGTAATTGGTGCAGAAAACACATATCTATGGAGTAAAGGGTTAAAATCACTGAAGTATAAAATAACTAAATGTATATATTTCATTATTTCATTTTTCATTTTTCTCCCCTATTTACCATAAAATAAAACTTTCAAATTATAATTTCAACTAATTTCCATAATAAGCAATTTAGTTGCATAAAATGTTAAGCATATTCAGTTCAATTGTATATTTAATGGCTGGAGTCTGAAGGCGACATTCTGATGCATTAAAATATGAATTTCAGGTGCACCTTATGTTCCTCGGTTCTGCACTGGCATTTCAACTTTTTTCACATGAAATGTATGGACACAGCGTTGTTTTTGCCGTTTTTAGGGCCCAAAGTTCAACCCCATTCCTCATGCCGAAGCCTATGATTTTCCCCCCAATTTAAGAATACATTCCCTACAAAATTAAAAAAGGGATGTTGACCTTTTTCTTTAATAAAAGCAACTCTTCCTCCCCTTTCCAACATTTTTAATTGAATGCTTAAAATCAAAGAAATATTAAGGTCAGTTTCTTAAATCTTACTCGTGGGCGAGTGGAATTTTTCAGCTCTGGACTTACACCGTTTTAATTTTTTCCACTTTATTATCATTATGATGTTATATTTCCCACAATTTCAGGAACATTCCTCCAGACCCTCGCTCCACCAACCTTAAAAAAAGTCAGACGCAAACCGACTGAGCTAATTGTGCCTGGCTGAACATTCATATATTATGTATCTATCACAAAATACTTTAAAGCTATTATAATAATATTATTATATTTTTCTGCTTGGCTGTCAATGTCATTGACCTTTCATATGGTGGACTAGCAGCCTTGATACAGGGTATGAACTATTATAATTCCATGATACTGTCCGTTTCGCTTTATTAAGCTGTAAATAGCTTTTCTGATTTCATGGCTGCAGTCAACCAAGAAGGTCATTATCAGACAATTGTTACAAAACCTTACCATAAGCATATTACATCTAAGCCATGTCGGTCATTTTCCTCATAAATTTACCAATTATAAAAAGTCACTGATGCGCTGAGAATTATGAACTCTCCCATCCGTCATTGTTCAAGTGTCGTATTTATATTTTAAACGACTTTTGTTGACATGTCGTAATTATGTTTGCTTTGATATGTGTAGAAAAGATAAAAACAAAGGTGTCCAGAAATTCATGACAGTTGGTTCATTGGTTGCAGGGTGCTCATAACAGGGTCACTTTCAACAATTTTTCAGTAATATCGCAACGGTGTCGAAGTACACGACACAGTATTTCATGCACTGCCACACAGGAGTATGACATGCCAGACACTAAATACTGCCACAGTGGACCACAAACAAGGAACTATTCTCTAAATGCTGAACTGAGCACCAAGCTAGGAAGTTTCTTGTACCATTTTTCAAGACTAAACTGGAATGACCCATCCAGGAATAGAAACCCAAGATCTTGCAAGATGGATGCTATACCACTAGAGCACCACTGCGGTTTCAAAACAGTTCATTCTTACATTATACTGTTTGTTTGTGTCGTTGATTTTTTTAACCTTTTTTCAGTCTTTTAGTTATTTAATGGTGAGCAAGCTTACTGTTTCTAAGATCCACTTGGACAGTTATATAACCAGTAGTTGAGACATTTTATCTCTGCAAGTTGCTAACTACTTCCCCACATGTTCAAAGATGGGAGACTTGTGACTGTAGAACAAAGTTCATGGTCATTAATCAGAGTCCGGACTCATGGCCAAACTGGGATTCACACTCCATCCTTTGTACTGACAGTATGACTTACCGGTACACATTACAGATGTACCGCACTCAGAGTCAGGTCTGGCTTTATTGTTTTGTACAGTTTATCAATATAATCTTCATCTTTTTTATAAAAAAAAATCTTTGATTAACTGCAATAAATAGAGAGAATGCATGCTGATCAAAGGACAGAGAAAGTCTGAATGGAGGTCAACGCCACTTTGTTTGGAATTAGGATATAATGACAATGTGTCTGTCATACGATATAATACTGCATGACAGTGGTTTATTAAGTGTTACATCTTAAATGCACTGTTACAATGACCTTCATGCATCCTTCATGCGACCATTATGAATGAAATTTTGTTGAAAGTGACAATAAACCTCATATTCAGTTCACTATAAATGCACCTAGATTGTGTTTACAAGTGGCCCTATATGGAATACATTAGAGCAGTCACCTTGTAAACAATTTTGATAAGGGAACTGCTTAATAACAAGTCTGAACTTTTATTACCCCACCTAACAATGCGCCAGGCATTATGGGTAATGGGTTCAAACCGATTAAATCATCTTCATACTATATTTTGACTTCTGAACCAAATCTTCAGAGAAAAAACATTTCTGCTGACTCATTAGATTCGATGATAAAATTTCTAAAATGCTGAAGAAATGATGGACTTAATTAACAGTTCAATAAAAATGGTAACAGTTCAATAAAGATGGTAATTTAAATCGCATCTTCATTAATTATCCATCATTCACTCATCGAAGATGAAATGAAAATCATCATTATTGTACCTAACACTTGTTCCCAAATCTCATGTAATAAAGACATAAATCTCGGAGCAATAAACTCCATTGAAATCATCATTCATAAAGGTTAAGGTACCTGAATCATAGTGCACTTTTCGAAATTTTAGCCAACATCGATTTAATTCTGCGTGCCACAAATCCAGCATAGATTATAATATTTGTTGAATTTCTATAAAAATTAAAATTTAATCCCTTTTTTGTTGTATTTTTTTAAATAATTATTTCATTAACATTAATTATGAGAGGATGTTGTTAAAAGTAGAAATGTGCCTGTCCACAGGAATGCCCCCACTATATATTTATATATTATATAGATCAGGGATCAATTATTTACCGAAAATTAAGTCGTAAAGGGGCCAAAAATCCTATAAAATTTTACCGATGTTGTCAAATATCGAACTTGACTTGTATTTTATAGTTTTACACAACGGTTACACACAAAATATTAATTAAAACAATTTGACCTCTTCACAAGTTATTGATTGGCAATCATTTTTTTCTTACACGCACAAAATGACCTATTTATGTGTCGACATGCTGTTAAACACCATTCATTCATTCATTCATTCTTTTGACGATGAAGGGATGGACACTGGGTAACCATTCTTCAATTGAAGGGGTCATAAAAAAATTCACAGATTGAGAGACACTCTGTTTAGACTGAGAGTTTCTAACAGATTGAATTAGATATACATCGCTATGTTGTTGTTGTTGTCGCGTTTAGCATCACTTTCAACATCTACATCGTTAGCATAGTTTACTATAATGTATTCGAATAATTTCATATCATAAAACATGGGAAGCATTAGATGCATGAAGAAAAATGTTACAGTCGACCCAGACTGCACCTTAACCAGGAGACCAATATAAATTATTCATCAAATAAAAACTAAATGGCCTCAATAATTCCTTTACTTATCCAACGATACAATTTTGTAACATAACATCAATTTTCTTAGTCATTAAGCAGCTTAATATTGGTGTTCAGTCATCTGGACAAGATGGACTCTCGATCAAAAGAAATTTGAATTTTGTAATTTACGTTTTATAATCGATCGAGACGTTTCACTACATTACATAGCCGTATTGTACAGTAGAAGAACATCTATCATTCTATCCATATAATAATAACACCATGAAATAAAATTTATCGTAAAACACTTTCTATCATTTTAGGTTTTGTTTTTTTTTATTGAACGTCTAGCGTAATTTTTTTTGCCATCGAGAGTCAACAGGCGATAAATTTATCCAACCACTCTTTCCTGGGATCCTGGATGGTTAACCAGTACTCCAGCACACCCATCTCTGCAAGTAACTGGTTTGACACAACCTAGAATCGAACCCACAACTTTCTGCATGCGTGGAGGACGCTCTACCTCTAGACCACCGCTGCGGTTGATTTTATTTTTCACTGTGGTTTTTCCTGACATTACTTAGTCTATTCAGAGTGCTTAACAATTAAACATATAATAAGCTCCTCCTGTCTGAGTGCATTACCTGAGAGATGATAATGGGAGATAAGTTATAAGATAAAGGGAGACAACAAGATGTGTGGGTGGAGTGTGCTTGATTGTTTATGTGTCAGTAATGATAACTAGAATAATATGCCAGTGTCACTCTCATGCTGTATATACTTTATCTCAGGGAAGCACCCCACCCTGTAGTTGTCTGGCATCATTGGAGCACTGGTCATTAATTCAGTTTGTAAATGTGATAATTATGTCCTTTTATCGATGGTGAGTGCATGGTTTGGAAAAAGTTCTCTTACAGCGGAAGATTTAATTGGCAGTGGGGACAATGAGTTTGGACCCTAGCTCCTAAGTTTTCATAAATAATAAAAAAGGCAGTGGTACCAGTATTTAGTGAAAATCATGAAAACAATTAACGTCCACACCTCACATTTCTATACATTTAGTCAGTTTTAAACCATTATGGAATATTAAACCAAAATTTTTCGAAAATCCACAACACCTAAATGTGTGCTAAAAAGCACAATTAATTCTTTTAAAATTTCAGATGAGTTCTCTTCAATTTTCCTTGGTATACATTTTACCTATATGGCCATGTACAGAATTTTTTAATCAGAGCAGATCAAGACCTATATGTATATAAACTTTGTAATGCTGTCCTATTCTTAAAATATCTAACCACAATCAGTTATGATGGAAGATACTTAATGAGCAATGATTAATGAGTTATCCAATGTTTTCATGTTACCATGACGATAATGATGGTAATCAATTTTTTGTTATTTCAAAAGATTCCTTTAGTCTAAATTATTGATAAATCTTTGAGCTGCTGAAATGTTTTAATTGGGGATACATCATTTAGTATGACCATTAATTATAAAGGAGGGAGAAAGTTACCATTTCTAATGTCTCTCTGTTTTTAATTGTATTAATGTCAAAACTACTGTAATCTCCAAATAAAACGACTTAACCCTTTACCTTATATAGATGCCTTTGGACATCTCTAATATAGATGCCTTTGGACACCTCTAATATAGATGCCTTTGGACACCTTTATATAGAAAGCTTTTGAAATATTGGGTGAATTATCTTTATATTAACTGACAGAGTGGAAAACAGTGCAGGAAGTGTTCAGATTGCTTGTTACGAACAATCTGAACTCTTCCTTCACTGTTTTCAAAGCCTTCTATGATTGGTACGGGAAAACATGTATATATGGAGTAAAGGGTTAACACATTAACAATCTTCAGTTCATCTTAAATACGTGACTGCTAAGTACAAATAACATAGATTTAAAGTTTGGTTTAAACAATGTTAAGAAAGTGGTTCTACTATCAGATTCAATCTGAGATCTTCCTCCACCAATAAAACTAGATAATGCCATATACACGTATAACCTGAAATGTGTTGTTGAAAATGTCGTTAAACCCCATTTAAAAAAGGTTTTTAATAATAAAGTTGAATAAATGTCTTATTATTGACCTATATGAAAGTAAAACGTGGTTATAGGTTCACTCAGTACAGACCATCTTTTAATTGGCCCTCTACAGTATAAATGCTGTTAAATAACAAATCAAACAAAACAATATTACACTACCACCTGTAATGTGTTCAAAATAACAGGAGGAGTTAAAATTCTGTCATGAATCTGGTGACTTTGGTATGCGATAACAGCCATTATGATCTCAACTCGTTATGTCAGACAACTTCATACCTGCGGAATGTAATTAAACTATGTATGTACAGTCAATAATTAATCATTTGGGAAGACCATAATTATCTTACAAACGAACATATTTAATTAAATTCATTTCATTTGAACAGGTAATTTTTTATAATATGAAATTTTGATTTGAATAACTGAAACGTTAAAATGTAAAATGTCAGTTTGATTGAATATTTAAGCATAATTTTATAACAAACGATCCGTTTGCCACTCTTTCCTTGGATCCTGGAAGGTTAACCAAATCAGTACACGAGCACAATCATCTCTGTAAATATCTTATTACTTTCCCACTAGAATAAGTGATGAGAGACAATGACGTATATCAATCATCAGAGACTATGGCCAGACGGAGAAACACAAAAATAGTTGATAATGTTGTTAAGCACCACTTTCAACACTTTCTGCTGGAGCGTTTCCACACTGGAGTATCATACGACAGACACATAGTACAATACCCAAATTATACCGTGTCCATGCCGCCCAGACCTATAACTAATAATATTGTAAATGCTGAGCGCCAAGCCAGGAAGCTTTAAGTGCCATCTTTCAAGTGTTTGGTTTAACCATCAGGGCTGTCACTAGAAGCCGTGGGCCGGAGTTTTCCCCCGGCTATTCTTACTTGAACAACCGGCTATTTTCAGCTGAGTTTTTTCAATTCTTTACGGAAGACCTCCAGATCCCCCTTCTACTTTTTCTTTTCACCCTCTTACTTCAAAACTTAATGAAAGCCCTGACCATGACCTTCCGCATGCAAAGGGAAGACTCTTCCCCATGACCACTGCTGTAGTTGTTCACAAAATGGTTATATGCATGGTGCCAAACAGGTCCAAATATTGGCTGATCTTTTCAACGTTCATTGTGATAATAGAAAAAATTATAATCGTATAAAAATTCATATTTTAGTTATTTCACACACATTTAGTACATGAACTATTTAAATCAGGACATTTCGCATTTAAACATTTTTAACAAGTTAAATCTTTTTCTATAATATTTTAATGTGCATAAAATATATACAATAAAGACTTCATGGAAAATGTGTGAACCCTTCAATACGGCATTCAAATACACTTTTGGAAGTATTTATTGCCCCATATCAGCAAATATTTTCATGAATGAAAGCCTTAAACAGGCTTACAACATTCCTTTACATTTAAAATATTTAATACGGTAGCAGGTTAAAACGCTTGCAAGTACAAACATGTCTGGACCCGAGTATGAAAGGTTGGGAATAGTTTAGTTTGCATCTGCACTGTGTCTATGTAAATGACCTGTGGTCATTTTAAGCATTTAAGCCATACTCAGGGCACAGAGAAAAAATAGTACAAACAATTTCATTTTGTCAGGACTGGAATGGACACTTATAATTTGGGTATTAATTGAGATGTGTTTACATATCAAGGGTTCTTAAAGTTCACTAAAGTGGCTTCCATTTTATAACACACGTAGGCTTAAAGTACATGCTTTTCCTACAGTTTGGGTCACCCTTTAAAAATGTTTGTTTGCCATACAATTCATCTTTTTAAGGATGGGTAATGACTGAAAATATTTTTAATGAACACTAAAAAAACAACAATACTTTCCTGACCAGTGGGGATTGTTGTTGGTCAGCCCGAAGCAGTAAATAAACAATAAATTATTTTAGACCTTGGTATCCAGCCACTGGCCCGAGAAAATTGGCATTTACTGTCTAAGATTTAAGAAGCTATTTTTCATAAAATTTTACTAAAAATATTGAAATTTATTTTCATCTAGATGGTGGTCAGTCATGTGTGTTTGGGCTGAGATCCCTGTTGAGTTCCCCACCACCAATCTGACTATTGTCAGTTTGGGCTGAGATCCCTGTTGAGTTCCCCGCCACCAATATGATTATTGCCAGTTTGGACTCAGATCCCTCTTGAGTTCCTCACCTCCAATCTGATTATTGTCAGTTTCGACTCAGATCCCTGTTGAGTTCCCCGCCACCAATATGTGCTATTGTCAGTTTGGGCTCAGATCCCTGTTGAGTTCCCCACCACCAATCTGACTATTGTCAGTTAGGGCTGAGATTCCTGTTGAGTTCCCCGCCACCAATATGATTATTGCCAGTTTGGACTCAGATCCCTCTTGAGTTCCTCACCTCCAATCTGATTATTGTCAGTTTCGACTCAGATCCCTGTTGAGTTCCCCGCCACCAATATGACTATTGTCAGTTTGGGCTCAGGTCCCTGTTGAGTTCCCCACCACCAATCTGACTATTGTCAGTTTTGGCTCAGATCCCTGTTGAGTTCCCCACCACCAATATGATTATTGCCAGTTTGGACTCAGATCCCTCTTGAGTTCCTCACCTCCAATCTCATTATTGTCAGTTTTGACTCAGATCCCTGTTGAGTTCCCCGCCACCAATATGACTATTGTCAGTTTGGGCTCAGATCCCTGTTGAGTTCCCCACCACCAATCTGACTATTGTCAGTTTGGGCTCAGATCCCTGTTGAGTTCCCCACCACCAATATGATTATTGCCAGTTTGGACTCAGATCCCTCTTGAGTTCCTCACCTCCAATCTGATTATTGTCAGTTTGGGCTCAGATCCCTGTTGAGTTCCCCACCTCCAATCTGATTATTGTTAGTTTGGACTCAGATCCCTGTTGAGTTCCCTGTCGCCAATCTGCCTATTGTCAGTTTGGGCTCAGATCCCTGTTGAGTTCCCCGCCACCAATATGATTATTGCCAGTTTGGACTCAGATCCCTCTTGAGTTCCTCACCTCCAATCTGATTATTGTCAGTTTCGACTCAGATCCCTGTTGAGTTCCCCGCCACCAATATGATTATTGTCAGTTTGGGCTCAGATCCCTGTTGAGTTCCCCACCTCCAATCTGATTATTGTTAGTTTGGACTCAGATCCCTGTTGAGTTCCCTGTCACCAATCTGACTATTGTCAGTTTGGGCTCAGATCCCTGTTGAGTTCCCCGCCACCAATCTTACTATTGTCAGTTTGGGCTCAGATCCCTGTTGAGTTCCCCGCCACCAATCTAACTGTTGTCAGTTTGGGCTCAGATCCCTGTTGAGTTCACTGCCAACAATATGATTATTACACAAGTCAGTGTATTTTTATTATTATAATTATTATTATTTTAATTTTGTTTAGTTTTACTTAATATATCAATAAATATTTTGGCTGGACCACAACAAAAGCTCATGTAATCTAAGCTTTTGTTAATTGTTCACTCTCAAATAATGTCTTGGCTCTAAGCTATACATCATTAACCCTTTACTTCACAAAGACGCCTTTGGACACCTGTAATATAGACGCCTTTGGACACCTGTAATATAGACACCTTTGGACACTTGTAATATAGACGCCTTTTGGACACCTCTAATAAAGATGCCTTTGGACACCTCTTATATAGATGCGTTTGGACATCTCTAATAGAGACGCCTTTGGACACATTTAATATAAACACCATTGGACACCTCTAATATAGACGCCTTTGGACACTTGTAATATAGACGCCTTTGGACACCTCTAATAAAGACGCCTTTGGACACCTCTCATATAGATGCGTTTGGACATCTCTAATAGAGACGCCTTTGGACACATTTAATACAGACGCCATTGGACACCTGTAATATAGACACCTTTGGACACTTGTAATATAGACGCCTTTGGACACCTCTAATAAAGACGCCTTTGGACACCTCTCATATAGATGCGTTTGGACATCTCTAATAGAGACGCCTTTGGACACATTTAATATAGACGCCATTGGACACCTCTAATATAGACGCCTTTGGACACCCCTAATATAGAAGGCTTTTAAATTATTGGGTGAATTATGTTAATATTAACTGAAAGAGTGGAAAACAGTGCAGGAAGTGTTCAAATTGCTCATTACGAACAATCTGAACTCTTCCGGCACTGTTTTCAAAGGCCTTCTGTGATTGTTGTTGGAAAATGTGTATCTATGGAGTAAAGGGTTAATCAACACTGACAGCAGGACTTGAAATGACTTATGAAAGCTACACGTACTCCTTTTCCAACATTTTTTATTGAATGCTTAAAAACAAAGAAATATTAAGGTCAGTTTCTTAAATCTTTCACGTCCTGACCAAATATAACTTTTACCCGTCATGGCGAGCGAACAAGTGGAATTTTCCAGCCCTGGACTGCAATTTTTGAGAAACCCCCTGGTCAAGCCTTTGATTGAAAACCCACAACGTTTGCTGTGAGTTGCAAACACACTATTTATAACATGATTGTACTTAGGTACTATTTATAACTTTTTAGGCAACTTAAAAGTACAAAAAAGGAGGCCTAAACATACCCCTGTAATCTAAACAATGTAAATATATCAAGATAAAGTCGGCAACTGATTGACAACTAACTTATTCCCACCATTAAACAATACAATTTCCCATCATGCCTCACTAGTCTCTTGTTCTATTTATAACATAAACTCTCTTTTTCTAAAGCATATCACTGTTCCATGATTTCCTTTTATGTATTGATTTCGAACACAACAAGCTATTGTGTTTCAAAATCTTCTGATTAGAAAACGGGTCAAATAATTTTGAAGACATATTAAGTTGATTGCAATCATTAATGCCTCACTACAAGATCTTAAAACCATTTACACAACATATAATGAACAATAAGCTAAACTTTAAATAAACATAAAATTGCAAATTTGATATCTGATATTATTACATCTCCTTCTAAATAAGATGTCAGCCAACACAATTTCACAAAATTCTTTAAGCTCTATTAATATTACTATGCATTTAAGTTTAAGAAAAAAATAAGCGGGGTTGCGCATGGTTTACAACTTCTCAGAAATAATATATTCTGTCAAGAATCCATTCCTAGTATCCCAAGTTACAGTGCTCTTGTATGCCCATTTTTTGGGCCGTTTTATTCTGCCCCATTTCCGATGGCAAATAGCCTTTTTTCCAAATCCAAAAGAACAAAATTCCAAATTTCAAAATGCAAAGAAACCAAAAGAAATGTTTGGGGGAAAAAGTTTGGAGATTTTTTTTTTTAATTTTGATTTTAATGTAGTATTAAACAAGAATATCAGTTGTTTTTTTATACATTTAATATACATTACCCATATAATGTTACAAAGATATTGAAGGAACCTGAGTGTACTCTGTAATTTTCCCATTTTTATTTGAAATAACGCTAATAATTTCCCAAAATCAAGGGCCCCGACCCCATTCCAAAAAATGTGAGCAACAGCCTTGAGATAAAAGGAGTAAACTAAAAAGCGATTCATATTTAAACAAGCTGAGCTTATTTCAGAAATATGCTTGCCAAAGTTGAAAGCACGACAATAAAATTAATATATATATATAATTACATACAAATTAAGCTTAAACATTAATATACAATCATATTTGTGCAAAACATACAGTTTGAATGCTGGTGTGTTTTTTTTCTCAAATTCCCACAGGAATAATTAATATGCACTGAACAGCATGATTTTCTCACGGCAAAATGAGACATCATGTTAACTAAAGATAAATGAAATGTCAATTTGTTTGGATGTACTCCATTGCTTGTATGGAATTCACTTACGGCAAGATTTGAAATTTTTACAATTTTCCACCTGATAAAATTGCTCCTGTGTTATACTAAAGCAAATGAAATGTTTTATATAAACATTTCAACTACTAGTATTATAGGAAAGTCCAGCCACACACGTTTACAAGTATGTTTATTTAAAGGGAGTCACACACGGATTATTCAAAATCGAATCTTTTATCATGTTCGCTGAATATGCGACCCCAATTGACCAATGACGAGAAAATGAAATCTTCTTCTTCTTATGATGCTGATGTGTAAAAATATATCAAGTCAATTTTTACAGATCTATGATGTTACAATGTTTAAAGATATTTTTTTAGGGGTTTAACATCATTTTCATAAAAATTTCTGGTTATATATTATGGCTTATCCAGTTTAATTGGTGAAGAAAGACCTCAGAATGGATCCGAGTAGAACCACTGTCCTTCCGCAAGTGACTGGCAA
Source organism: Panopea generosa (assembly GCA_029582155.1). Classification (NCBI taxonomy): domain Eukaryota; kingdom Metazoa; phylum Mollusca; class Bivalvia; order Adapedonta; family Hiatellidae; genus Panopea; species Panopea generosa. Next base: position 13,969,741 of record CM055911.1, on the reverse strand, counting down.
ACTTTCTCACATCATGTTTGTGAAGCAAGTGGGACTCGAACCTACAACCTTTGCAGAGAGAGGTGATCTTGACATGGGCACCTTAGATCTCTGTCATCATCATGGGAAGATTCTAAATATTATCATATTAAAGAAATTAGAAACATTTTTTATTGGAGTTGATCGGCTTTCACTGTGAAATTGAGGGTCATTTTGTCCCCCATAAGATGACACATTATAGGTTCAAGGGTCATTTGACTATATGATGTGACATATCAAATTCCCATTTTATAAAACTACAGTGGTCACGCCAGTTATGAAAATATGAGTAAAATTTCTTAAAACATGATACATTACAATACATGAGCCCGTTTAAGCTCAGTCAGTAGTGCATCTAACCTATCATTCCAGGGGTGGTGAGTCTGAATCTCTGCCCGGCCAAAATCTCTGTGATGTTTGATGTAACATATTGCATCTCATTGTCCTTTGTCTCTCACTGCTGATTCAAGTGGGAATATTTTTAGTTACTTTCAGAGATAAATGTACTCGGGTAATGATTTTCCTTCCTGAATCCCAGGAACAAGTGGTTAAGTTAAAAACCAAACTTTTCTATAAAAAGAAATGGGAGGAGCCTTATTTCAAATGGTGGCACTTTCACAATTGGGAGATGTTTTTCTGTATAGTTTCACTTTATTTCTTTGATCATGACCAGTAGATGTGTTATATGTAACCCAGCACGAAAACTGTAAATTGGATGTACCTAATTAGCAATTTTGTTTATTATGCATACAGATAAAGATCTGATGTCCATGGCAATATATTTGAGTGCTGTGTTTGCTGTAACAAATCTGGGAAAACCTTTATTTCATTCCATAATACTGAGAAATGAACAATAAACATTGTTGCTTAGATTAACTTCCATAATATCAATCAAATATATTTACAAGAAATTCAGAAAGTGTGTTAACTTGCAACAGGCAGTATCCTCTATGGCTATGCTGGTAGATACAGTTTATGTTGGACATGAGTATTATCAAATAACTGATGTAAACTTGTCCGCTGCTAGTGACAACTCCTGCTTAGTAGCTGCTACAAGCGATGGACCTTTAACACTGATCGTCTGTGAGCCCTTGATGTTATCATTCCGGGCAGGGGAGAAAGCAAACAGAAATGATTGTAATCCTAATGGTCCAGATGACACAACATGGAATAAAATCTGATATAAAACCACAACATGTTATATTAAGTTTTTGTGTAACTATATGTAAGACATTTAATTTGTATGTCCATTATAAATATTATAAATATGAAAATATGATCACAAAAAAGTGTAGTTGGCATGAAATCAAGAGGTCTGAAACTGAGCAGCAAAATATTATTGGCTTCATTTTCAAGTTCAACAAATGAACACTCCAACTCTCAGTATTTATACAAGAATATATCTATGTATAATAATATAGAAGTGAATTTTTAATGATGAAATTGGACACTCAACAATCAGAATACTGTCTCAAAGGTATTATTATCAAAAATAGACATTTAGCAATATCAAATTAATCCGCCACAGGTAACCATTGGAAACCAAGTTTCAAATTGATAATTTTTTGCAATAAATGTATATTGTAAAACTAATTTCTGCAAGTCATTACAGATAATAATCCCCAGGTAAATTGATATCTAGTAACAAATATCATAAATCTGGGATTCATCATCTTTAACGAGACAAGAGACACTGAACCAGTTCAATTATCTAGTTTCAGGTGAAAGTAAATTCCTCTTTGCTTGCAATAAATCAATATATTATCTCTCTATACTGTACTAAACATTGCAAAAAATGACCCATCCAAGGGGCATTACATTTTGGAGATAACAGGATGTTTAAATAGAACTTTTTTTTCAAATCATTTTAGATAAATGTGCATTAAACCTTTATATATATATATATAGATGTAAATACCAGTAAAACCATAAAGAAATGCATTTATTTCATGTTCAAAAGTGTGACATCACTATTAAAGTTTTATTATAAAAAAAAAAATAATAATATCTAAAAGGGAATATATCAAGATTTTTCAAAATTTTAATATATTGTGCCTGTAATAGTCATTCAGAATGCATATTGCCAAAAGGATAATATATATATATTCAAATGACAATCAATTTGAAGGTTGTCAAGAGATACCTAATTTAAGTGCTGTTTTTTTTTAGAATGGGGATTTTGTTTCAAGTTTATCACTTCAATTTAAATATCAAGTTTGCCATGTTTTGGTGGATTTGACATACCAGACCATTCAGATCTTATTTATTTGTAATAATGAGATGCTTTCAATCCATTATAAAAATAATTTTATTTTGTTAAGATATTTGTAGCATTGTTCATTGTATACTTACTACTGGTATGGAGTTTAGAGCGTATATTATATCTTATAATTCATGGTTTTAAATGTGAAATTGCTAGATGCATTAAGCTTGGTTTCCAATAAGGCCACTGTAAATTAGTTGCTAGATTATAATCATCCAATAATGATATTTTTCTTAAAGGTGTAACCCCACCATTGATTTTTGTTCTTTATTCTATAGTAAATAATAAAAGTTTGAAGGCTTGTCATTCATAGAGGGTCCCAAATGAAAGAAGTGAAACCTACATTTTACTGTTTGTCAACCTCTGCACTATCAAAATATGATGAGAAAAGTAGGGGTCATGTGTCATATAAGAGATTTTTTTTCTGCTCAGTGTGTACACTGCTGACAAAGTGAAAGTAGACTTCCGAAATCATGAATTCATACCCCAATTTCCAAGCATCATTTTTTTTTTCTAAATTCACAATTCAAACATGACAATGCTATCAAAATGTTCAAAATACATCAATAATGCCATTCAAATAAAAAAAATGAGCATTAAAAATAGGAAAATGCATTTTTAAAGAAGAAGAATTGAGGATTATTTACAACCGCCATTATGCGACTACCCCACGGAAGCACTTCCTTTTTGCAATGGTGGCACTATGCCTAAAAGCGGTGAGGGTGGGAGGATTTTATTTTTTCTTTTTAAAATTTTTGATGTTTTCAAATTTTTTTTTTTTTTTTTTTTTTTTTTTTATTTTTATGAAAATAAAAAGGGTCAGAACAGCATGTAAATTAGGCCTAAAAAAAAAGATGTTTGTTTCCGGTTACCCGACCGACCCTATATTTTAACTGCCGACTCAAAAGTTTTTATGTCCAAAAAATCGGCATCGGATTTCGCGCTCTTTTTGGTGATTTTCACAACAAAGTTATTCTTACGCACCGGCGCGCTGTGTCGTTTAGACGCTCGTAATCTCATTATAAAATAATCACTGCATACACCTAGACGATGTAGACTCACAGAAACGGTGCAAGGTATAATTTTTGCGAAGACAGTACAGCCTATATCAAACATCTTCCTCGGTTTATTATAGCCACTTCAGATTTCAGATTCATATCTGAAGTTGAGTACTATTTAAAAGATATATTACTTTCACACCACTACCCCCAAAATGACATATATAATCATGTAATAGAAACTAACAAACTCATTCATTTTGATGTTCCATTTGATAAAAAAGTGTGGTAACGACAAAAAAAAAAAAAAAAAAAAAAAAAAAAAAAAAAAAAAAAATCCCGACCTACCGACCCATATTTTTTTGGGCATGTAACAGGAAACAAACCTTTTTTTTTTTTAGGCCTTAGGGGGCGGGCAGGGATGATTATCTAGCAATTAATTTATTATGGCCTAATGTGTGAACATTAAAATAGTAAAATTCAATTTGAACATTGCATATAGAATTTTCCTTTAAAATAAACATTCAAAATTGGAGAAAAATAAAGGATTACAAGAGCTGTTGGAGAGACAACGCGCTCGACTTTTCAAATATTTGTCACAAAAGCAAACGAATTTCTAAGTCAACCAAGGGCTATAATTTTGCATTATAGTCATTCAAGAGTTATCTAGCTTAGTTATTGTAGTAGGATTGATGACTGGGAAGTCTTGTGTAAAGTTTCATGTCAATATATGCAATGGTTACTGAGATATGGACTTATGCACGCAAAAATTTAACCAAGGCATGACGCCGATGACCAGGTCAGTAGAATAGCTCTATTATTCTTCGAATAGTCAAGCTAAAATAAATTGATTTCGGCTTGTCCATTAGTATATTCAGTCAAGTTACTAGATCTAGCATCTGTTAGACTGTATGACTTTTCCGCAACCCCTGACACACAGTGGGCGCTGAATATTAACTGTCAGAAGTATATAACATCAGCTACTGTGCAACTTAAAGATTTTAGAAACAGCTTGGTTCGGATTGCAATCAATTGTTTTGTCTACATGAGTGTATGTACAATGAATGAATGACCAATGAATGAGTGATAAATTAATTAACTGGAATAAACGTTTAAGTGTTGAATAACACTAGATTACATTGAAGCCTGAATTCAGAAAGGATTTCAATACATTCCAGCCTCACTCTCTGCTTTCTGTGACAAAATAATACAGAAAAATTAACAATTATAACATTTCTAAAAGCAACAGAATATAATTCAACTTCATCAACTTAATCAAATTAACCTGCAGTCACGGAAATCAAAAATCACATTCCTCAGAGAACAATATAACAAGTTACAATGACCGCGGCGTGGTCTAGTGGTAGAGCGTCCGCCTCGCATGCGGAAGGTCATGGGTTCAATCCCCGGCCGGGTCATACCAAAGACTTTAAAAATGGTATTAGAAGCTACTTCGCTTGACGCTCAGCATTTAGAGGAGAGTTCTAGGTCTGGTCGGCCCGGTGTCAGTATAATGTGACTGGGTGGGGTATCATACCATGTGTCTTGGGCATGATACTCCAGTGTGACAGCGCTTAGAATACTGTCTCAAGTAGTCACCGTCGCGATTTGACTGAAAAATTCTTCATAGCGACGCTAAACACCATACAACAACAACAAGTTACAATGTCATTGCATGTTAAGCTTGTTTACAGGTTTAAAACTCTCCCCAATTTACCACAAGACCATCCATAAAAAATATTTGTTTGCTGTGCTCCAACCAAATATTTTTCATATGGGTAGGTAGGTAGCTAATTTTTTTGGGGGCCAAATTTTGCATAGGCATTATAAAGAAAAATGGACATAAATCATGGAGAGAAAAAAATCACTTTGAAGGCCAATAAAAAAAGTTTGGGTAGCGGCAATTTTGAGTGAGTAGGTAGGAGCACGGCAAACAATTTATTTTTTAAGGACGGCTCAAATTTTTAAGGTAAGATTGTAGTAGATTGTGGTAACAAACATTTGAACAAGACAGCCATTGGTGCACATCACTGTGTGTGTCATAATATCAATCCTTGATGGTTATTCATATTGCACAAGAAAATATCACAAAAGGTAAAATATCACAATGTATGCATAATGCACAAACAATCATGCAGTTGTTTTCACCATTATAAAAATCTCAAGTTGGACACTTAACTGTCTTATATGCCAGTGTTTATTCACATATAGATAAAACACCTTTACACAGACCATCGCTGTATATTAACATATCACAACTCTCAGTTGGAACAATGGCAGGCATCAACTGACAGAATAATTTTTCATTAGTTATAATGCAACATGTTGTAATAATAAATTTAAGTCATGTTTATAATGTGGGTGTAAATACAGACATGTGTGAGTCATCAAGGTGTATCCCATATCAATAAAGAACAAACACATACTTTAGTGATAAATATTGCTAAAATAAAAACAGAAATCTCAGTCATGTGTGACTTCAAAATTGGCAGATGTACAATGAAAGCACTGTATTATCATTATATCAAATATATATATATATGGAAATATTCAAACACGAAATGATTCATACATTATCTTTCTTTATGTGTACGCATACAATTTATGTATATAAATGCCGGGCTGATTAGCTCAGTCGGTTACGCATCAGACTATCAATCCAGGGGTTATGAGTTTGAATCCCCACTTGGCAACAGTCTCCGTGATGACTGATATACGACATTGTGTCTCAATATCAGCCGTCTCTCACTGCTGATTCAAGTGGAGAAGTTATCAGTTACTTGCGGAGATGGGGTGTGCTCGAGTACTTCAGAATCTCAGGAAACAGAGGTTAGGTTAATTGATGGGCTGTAAGCCATCGATGGCATAAAAATGACGCTAAATATTCAATACAATGCGTATATAAATAAAATGAGAGATATATATATATATATATATATATATATATTAAAAGCACAAGTATTGATATTGTATCAAATCTAGAAAGCACATGAATGATAAAACAAGGCAAAATTTTCTTACCTTGTTTTAAAATTTAACATTAATTAACTGCGAGCGACAGCGATTTTGTAACATATAAATGAACCAATAAAAATGACAGCAGATCTCAGATCAAAATATATATTCAACATTAGAAAAATTTGCGTTTATAAAGTCATTAAGTACAAGGATGGGAACCTATATCACACGCACCGCTAAAAACGGCACCAGTGTTTTGTTTCAAAAGCTGGTTAAAGCGATTTTTCGTGTCAATATTGGGTACATGTGTAGATTTTACAGTTCCAAACGACCGTCTGGGTATTTGAGGAACCTATTTCACCGATCTATAGATCAGTGCAATTTACACAATTCCAGATTACCTCAAAACAGTTGAGCGTCATGTCTGGTAACGTTTACATTTAGAATGAAATCACGACCCCTGGATAACTGTTCGGATGCTTTACCTAATGAGCTAAAAAAAATTATTTAAACAACAAATGATCATGCAGTAGTTAATTTACGCAGGCACATATGGACTTGAAGCTCTCTTAATAAATCAACTCTCCATCCAATCTTCTTATACCTTTACTTAGCCGCTGAAGCTTAAGAGACTAGGTAGGAGAGAGAGAGAGATATAAAATCAATGCGAAAGACAAATGAAAACAGAAATATTTAGTTACAAAGTGACACACAAGCTAATGTATTGATCAACCCAACATTAACTGTGAACTTAACGAACAAGTGAACATCACAGTGTATTCTGCTTTTCCTGTTTGCCTGTCAAGTATTAGACTTGTAAATCATGCAGGTCTGGTTAGCTCAGTTGGTAGTGCATGACTATCAATCTTGGGAACATGAGCCTGAATCCCGGCTCTGTGATTGTGAGTCTCCATGATGACCGATAGACAATTTGAGTCTCATTGCCATTCGTTTCTCACAGCTGGTTCAAGTGGAAAAGTAATCAGATAGTTGCGGAGACCCACCCATGTGCTCCAGTATGAGGATATAACCTTTCAAAATCCCAGGAATGCGTGTAGTTAGGTAACACCTAATCTGCTGTTAGCCCTCGATGGCATAAACAAGAATTCCGCGGGATGATGTGTCTCGCTGTGTCCGCTTTGACCGTTAATACAGACATGGGAAAGCAAAAAAACGAAAACTTAACATTGGAGCTAAATATAAATGTTTGACGCCGCTGCCTTCAATGGAAAAGCAACACCTTAATCTCGCTTTCGCTCCTTTGTCCGGCGAGACAAAAATGACACTAAATATTTAAATAAAAAACAAAACACTTTATCACCCCCATAATCTGACAGCTTTGGAATGCAAAGGTGAAAGGTGATTAATAGTTGGCCGTAGTTATAAATTCAAGCTTGCATAAGAATTTCTATTTTCAATAGGTCTGATTATGAATTACTGATCCGATAATTATGCTGAATATATACATATAATCAACAATATACGGCAATCACACTTACATAATACAATGTGTAGGTAAAAAACAAAACAATTTTCTTTATTATTGTTAACAATTATGAAATTCATAATTCCTTAGTCTTCCTTATTTACATTCCTAATTATTATCTTAACCCTTTACTCCATAGATATGCGTTTTCCTGCACCAATCACAGAAGGCCTTTGAAAACAGAGCAGGAAGAGTTCAGATTGCTTGTAACAAGCAATCTGAACACTTCCTGCACTGTTTTCCACTCTGTCAGTTAATATAAACATAATTCACCCAATAATTCAAAAGCCTTCTATATAAGGTGTCCAAAGGTGTCTTTATTAGAGGTGTCCAAAGGAGTTTATATGAAGTAAAGGGTTAACTTAAAATTCCTCAAATATTCATTACATTCTTTTAACATTTGTAATAATAATTAAATCTGACAGCCTGTTTTCACCTTGCCTCTAGATTCACTTCGAGGCCTGTGCTGTGATTTTTCTCAAGTAAATTATCTCTAAAATTATATCACTTTTTTTTTCTTAATGATTATTTTAAAATCATAACACATTGAAAGATCACACAAAATTGATGTTGGAACTAAGTTTTCAATTTCTGGTAAAGGAGAATTATAAAATAATTATACATTGTAACTGAAGTTATAGCATAATTTCAAAGATATGAGTTGAGTAAAATCTCAATTAGAGAAGTTTAGAGAAACTGGGGTTAGGACCTCATTTCCTTGTTTTTGAAAATCTAATATCCTCACAAGGTTCACTATAATCATTCCAGTTTTGAAACATATATTTTTAGACAGACTTTTGAAAAACTAAAATTACAGTTAATTTTTTCCCTCAGTGTAGGTTTTTAAACAATATTATCGCTAAAACCAAGACAAAAAGTCAAGGCATGGTCTATCTATAGATATATATTATGATGTCATCATGGAAATTGTCGTTGAGCGGGGATTCGACCTCATGACCCCTGAAAGGAAAGTCAGACGGGCTACCAACTGAGCTACCAGGCCCAGCTTCAAATGACAGATAACATAATTTTTATAGGTATATAAATTAATTTGATAAAAGAAATGTGCGACCCACTTGGTATCAACAAATCTGCACATAATTTATTCGAAATAACACTTACAGAAATATTTACGTATCTGCTGGTTGGCCACCTCAAAGATATTATGTAAATACATCTGTTTTTTCTTTTCCATCAGAATACGTGGACTTTGTGCCATCTGCATAATGAATTTATCTAATGCAGTATTTTGCATTTCTCAAGTATGTGGAAAGTAACGGTACTTAACATGATTGATTGATTGAATATTTAGCGTCATTTTTTATGCCATCGAGGGCTAACAGACGATCAGTCAACCTAACCTCTGTTTCCTAGGATCCTGAAAGATTAACCAGTACTCGAGCACGACCAATCTCCGCAAGTAACTGATAAATTTTAGTCGCTTAACGGACTAAGCTAACAACCAGAGGTTTCAAATAGAGGATTTTACAGACAGGTCCTGAGGACATTCTAGCAATTTTTTTCTGAAAGATCAACATGACTTTTAGAAAGGTCTGAATTTTACTGATATAATTTGAATTGTAAATTTCAATTTTGATAGGTTCCTAAAGGGCCTTTGAAATAACATAAACTATGCTATTACAACCAAAGGGACATTGATAAAATTTTCACCTAAGATTACTTTTTTACTGACTGCACTGTGCAGACGTGCTGCATTAAACAAATTACTTAATTTTTCATTTAATTATATACACCACTTAACTTGGTCAATGGTTTCATCAATGGATATGTCTACTATGTCTACTGCTTGTACAAACTAGTTGGAAGGCCGATGATTAATTATATAAAAAATAAAAATAAAGGACCCCGGAACTAGCTCAAGGGTCAAACAGCGTAGAGTATAGGACTTGCACTATTTCAACCCCTGATAATTATATATAAACAGCAAATTAACGTCTTCAATCTCCTCTGAGTCAATATACCGGTAAATCACAACATATTTCGGTTTCACCAATGTAATACTTAAGCATACAATTCTTTAATATATATATATATACTTCTTTATTTTGCTTTCCTCCATTCAAAAACCTACAAATGTTTACATATTAAACTTAGAAATCTGATCCAGTGCTCTGTGAACACATGAAGAGATTTCAAACTTTTTTAATAATTATATCATGATTTTTTTAAGAACATGAAATTGGCCAATATCTCATTTCCTTTCAGTTTGTTTATTGTAACCGGGGCCGGTTGGATAAATAAGGTGTGAGGTGTGAAATAGTATAGTGTAATATGACATAATCCAGTATTATTGCTGGAGCGAGACCTCAGAATAAATCTCAGAGTAGAACCACAATTCTTCCACCAGGTAACATAATTTATCATAATAAAGAATTTAGTTGAGCTCGAACCTACAGTCCAATTGGCCATAGGTTGGCGCTTGAACGACAACAGTGTCTTAGACAACTAGACAGGACAAAAGACTCTCTCAAATAAAAAAAAATTGTTCAAAACAGAAAAAAATAATGTTAAAATGTTTCAAACATAATTCAAATTCTGATGTTGTCTGATAAACAATACAATAGAAGTCAGCCGTCACCGAATCCCTGCTTTTCTGCTAAAGAGTACCCCGGTGACATGCACATACTCTGACAAACCCGACACTGGATCTCGACACTGGATCTGTCGGTGAAAATATAACATTCCAAGCTTGGTCTTAATTGAAACGATATCAGCCGGGTCAAGTCCCACTGTAAGCTATCAGTCCCAAAAATCTTCATTCATGAAAGTAGGCCAATTTGAAATCTCCCCAAGCACAAGGTAAATCTTCATACAAAAATGTCAGCTTTAGTATATTTAATCCCTGGGGCCATAACAATACCATATAAGGATAGGCTCTCATAGCGAACAATATCAGTTGTAATCGCTCTCCTTGGGGTTTCACATAACTTGGAGAATTTGAGACTTAATATTATATAAGATTGACAATTATGGAGAATAGATCTGTTTAGTCAATCCAATGAAAATGCTCAAATATATAATATATTCATCAATATATTCCAAAATATACAAATCTAATTTACAATGTCGCAGCGGTGGTCTAGTGGCAGAGCATCAGCCTCGCATTTTAATGGAGGTCATGGGTATGACAGCTGGCCAGGGTTATACCAAATACTTTAATAATCATTATGGTACCAGAAGCTTCCTCACTTTGCGCTCAGCACTTATAGGACAACTCTAGGACTAGTCAGCCCATTATCAGTATAATGTCATATAACTGGGTGGGGTATCATATCATGCATCTGTGGCATGTGATTCTCCAGTGTGGTAGCTCTTAGAACACTGTATCAAGTAGACACATGATAGCTATATGACTAAATAATTTTTAAAAGCGATGCTTAGACACCATACAACAACATCGGATCTACAAAGTAATGGTGCTCATGTAATATATATATATATAAATAGATTGGAATCCCAGTCTATGTCAGTTTTTTAAAAGTGATCAATAATTCTTTATAACTATATGGTCTGACTACAATAGAGGGGTCATGAATGGTAGGTAAGTGATGTAAAGACCATTCGAATCATAAGACACCTGCATACAAGTTTCAAAGACAAATATCACTGTAAGGTCAGGCCTCTGCATAATGGTGTAAAAGTTTCAGTCAGAAAAAATACCATCTAAACAGTTGATACAAATATGTATGCATACTAAAGGTAATGAAACTCACTGTAGCAGTTAACTGGTATGCAATTAGAATTAATTGTTTAATTATGCATTACACATCTACCTGTAAAACTGTAGGATTTACAACACCTTAAACACATTCATTATGAGTTTTTAATGCCTTAGCTACATCAACAATTAATTTAAACCAACTGTTTAGCATGACTTCCGAGAACACTCAGTTCTCATGGAAATAGATAAATTCATGACATATTCACAAGGACAAATATAACATTAATAGCAGAAAAAAAATATAATATGACTGAGAGTATAAAATTATCATGAGATAATTAATTATACATTCGTAATCAAACAGGTAAAATTTGAAATTCAAACCCACAACTCCCATGTTCTTAAACTATGCGACACTCTCTGACAACACCACAAAAGCTAGATCTTTGGCTTAAAACACTGTCAGACACCTGCATATAAAACGGTTTATTAACCTTAGTCCCAAACAGTGTTTATTTGAATATTTGGTCTCATTTCTATGCCATCATGTGCTAAAAGACAATCAGTTAACCTGAACCACTCTTTTTTAGGATCCTTAAGACAAAGGTTGACAATGGTACCCGAGCAAACTGTTTCCTCAAGTAACTGAAAACTTTCCCCACTTAAATTATTGGTGAGATACAAATGACAATGAGACGCAACGTCATATATTAATCATCATGTAGACTGTGACTAATTCATATTCAGGGCAAGTTCAAACTCATGACTGCTGTATTGTTCATAGTCGGACACACTTCTCTGACTGTGCTTATAGATCTGGCCTAGCTGTAGCTACTTCCAATGAATTTTAATAAATGAATTTAATCCTAAAACATTATGTGCATCAACTAATATTATTTATCAATATTCATTTTAATTTTTTGCTTCCCTCCATTAAATATTTCTTATTGTAAAAAATTATTATCATTAAAAAAAATTTTTTTTAAAAAATCCAGATTCAAAATCAATGTTGTATTGATCAAATCAAGAACAATTTGCATTATAGTGAAATGCAAAACCAAGACTTGATATATATAAAGAATTCAGTCAGTTGTTTAAATTAAAAATACTTTTTTTTTAAATATTCAGATAAAATAAAAACTTTCAGAATTCAAAGCCATGGGACTGCGGCGTGGTCTAGTGGTAGAGCGTCCGTCTTTCATGCAGAAGGTCGTGGGTTCAATCCCGGCGGTCAGGTCATACCAAAAGACTTTAAAAATGGTACTAGAGGAAAGTTCTAGGTCTGGTCGGCCCGGTGTCAGTATAATGTGACTGGGTGGGGTATCATTCCATGAGTCTGCGGCATGATACTCCAGTGTGACAGCGTTTAGAATACTGTCTCAAGTAGACACTGTTGCGATATGACTGAAAAATTGTTGAAAGCGACGCTAAACACCATACAACAACATCAAAGCCATGGCCTCAGTGTGGAGTCAGCACATTAACAGCATCTCTACTGTCTGCACCACCGTAACAACACCTATAAACTGGGTGCAAATAGCGCATATATTGGCATCACCATTAATGTACACAGGGCATAGGCGGATTTGAATCTCAAAAGTGACAGAAAATATTTCTGAAATTGTCTGTGGTCATGTGAATAAGACATATGTCACTTCTTTTCATTAAATTTGAAATCGAACAAACATCTAGATGTATGATACATTTCTTGTAGATCACTGATTGCACACGCCCAAATGTAAATGACCAATTAAAAGATATTTTTAAATTGATCGCCAATCGGTACATCTTTATTTATCTAACCAGGCCCTCAAAGACCTGTTAAGCCCTTAAAATCTTAAACGCACCACTTTACTTTAATCCTTAAATAATGATAAACCATTATTTACGAATATCTTTGAAGGCAATAAATCACAAAGACTTGCACTGTTCACTCAAAAATATTTGAACAATCGCAGAACAGTACCTACGATGTGTGCGCTGTCAGTCACATTGATAATTTATAAAGACTTAAGATATCAGTTCTTGTCTTGTTGAATAAAATTTTGTTTGACTGTCATTTTTAAGGATACTCCTTTATACAAGTAGGTCTATCTAGTTTCTTTGATATGAAAATCTTGCACAGATTACAAACACACTAGGTGTTCACTTTAGAACTGTAAAAGATTTTCTTATGTTTGTGCAGAAATCTATAAATTATTTGAATCAAAGGTTTGAGTTTTAAGAAATTTGCTGAAAATACCAGGTCTATTATTATGTAGTCAAACCTCTGTTAATGGTCACCTCTGTTAAAAGCAGCCATATTCGCTATTTCCCATGTGTATGCTTTCATCTAACAAATTAACCTGTAGTTAACCTGCAAATTAACCTGCCACTTGTCTTAAGCAGCCACTATTCACTATTTCCCGATTATATATATGCTTTCAGAGCAAATTAACCTGTATTACGCAACAACCTGTCTTAACAGGCCACTTTTGCTCCTTTCCATGACTGGCTGCTTAAGACAGGGTTCAGACCCTCACTCCTTTGATTGAATTCAAGGGGACGGACAATAATTTTTAACGAAATCAGACACAAAAATTCAGATGCCACTGGTGCAAAGATAACCCAAATAAAAAATACAGCCAACAAACATTTTTAACAATGACCCGGAAAAAAATGTGTTATCTGTGCTGGACGGTAATATTCAGCAAACTAACACAAAAAGCAGTTACTGCGATAATTTACTGATATTATAAAGTTTTTAAAATCTCTTCTCTTTTTCTTGTTCTCATTTCTCCATCCTGCAGATTCTTTTAGATGTCTAGGTTGTTAAGAGTGCATGGTCTTGAATTTACTTAACCCCGAAACTGCACTTGGACACATTCAACATTATTCAATTGCGATTAAAATACCTATTTTATTAACCGGGTCAAAGCCTACACAACAATTGATAGTTGTAGGCATTATCTGACCTGCTTTGGTATTTTTCTACTTGATTAATTCTTCTATAATATAGATAGTACTGCTTAGGTTGAGACGCCCCTCCCCAGGTGTCACGGACTTGTACAACTGTCACCGTGGTGAATAACGATTTCTAAAGATTGACCACTTACACAGCGGGAGAAACATACAATTCTCACATTCACTATCTAACATCAAAGAATAATGATCACAGGCCCTCTTTATATACCTGGATGATTCATAACTGCTGCTAAGAAGATTATAGTTATCATCCTAAATCTCAATATTACAAAATTACAATTTGTTGTTTTTTTTTCAGAGCACCGCCTCTGACCTAAAAATATTCGGAAGTTGCTTTCAGGCGACACAAAAAATTAACTCTTAATTACTCTAAAATAACACAGCATCACATACGTAAGATACAGTCCTCAAATACTGCAGCATCAACTGTCCAAGCCTCCACTATGACACTGTGAAATAATGGTTGTTCACACCTGTGAGATATATTTGTATCTGCCAATGATATCTTGTTAACCATGAAACATATATAACAGATCCAGCTGCGCCACACTGTGTCACACGTCACACTGTGTCACACGTATACAAACACCATCACTTTACCTGTTTGAACAACTCTCCAATTTCAACTCATTATAAACTCTGTATGACCGATGCCTTTAATAATTAAAGCTGGTTCAGATATTTTGAAAGGCTTCTAAGCCATCAATGTTCAGGCACATGAAGTTCAAGAAGCAAAAAAAATAACATTCCATGAACATTTAGCCAGAATCCCATGTTAGACTCACACCATGGGCTTATTAAAAAAAAGAGTCATATGACATTAAAAAAACTGTTCACAAACAGTTCATGAACTCCTGTCTATTTTAACTTAGCTAGATACATTCTGGTTTCAGATTGATTGAAATTCACCACATAAGACCCAGTGCTTGGTCATCAGAATTATACATTGTACAGTTTTCTAACATTGTAAAATTTACTTTTAATGATCAAATGGGACTAAATTTATGATAGCTAAGGTTAGCTATCTATAGGTATTTCATAAAAGAGACTTGAAAAATATTTGACTGCGCCCAAGCCCCCACCCCTAGGTACATGCAATTAATGGTGCATGTATGCAGGCTAAGTATGACATACACAAACACAGCATGAATGAAAGGAGAAATCAGCTCTATTTATAGACGGAAGACAGATAGGGCAGTTGCCAAGATTTTAGTGAAGCACACAACAATGACGAGTGCTTACAAAACTTCCTTCTTCACATACTCAACTGCGTCAAAATCAAGATTCATAAAGACCATTTTATTAGGGACTGTTTATTGTTTGTTACCTTTATCATAAGTGAGAACCTGACAAGATTCGTGTGAACGAATAACGAATAACACAAATATGAGCTAGACTCCGAATGTCTTTAAAGCAAGAGCAAACGGTCTTCCCCGGCCGAGTGCCGTCAGGTGCCAATCTCAAGATCACTTACCCTCTCCCCACTAAGGTTTGAGTCTTGCTCACTCCAAGAAACTTTATGTGAGATTAAGTTTGCCAGATATTTGCGGAAGGACAGTGGTTCTACTCAGATTCATTCTGAGGTCTTCCTTCACCAATAAATGGAATGTGTTGAAAATGGCATTAAAACCCATTCAAAAAAATAATGAAAAGCAAGAGGACAATCTATAGACTGTTATGTTAAGAGAAGCTTAAAATATACTAAAATGTCCGAAGATTCCGAGTGTTTAATAAAATTTACCGGTATCTCAAAACAGAGCATGCTCATACATTGCTCCTGTTATAATATTGATACACAAGAAATCACAGCTTCTTTGCATGTAGACAAGCTATTAAATGGCAAAATTGATACAAGAAACGGTCCCCATTTCTCTGCTATCTGAATCAATATTAAACAACTGAGTTAAAGACAGATATATCAATACCACAGTAAGCCAATAATCTTCTAGCACCACTGAAATATAAGTAGGTAGTGTGTACATTGTTTAAAATTTTTCTTTTAAAAACAGCTCCATTTTTAAATTGTAATGTGCAGACATTGAAATATATACATATAAATACAGCTTAAATGTATGGCTTAAAACAAGGATATATTATAGAGAGGATAGGAAACTTCTGACTTAATGTTGATAAATTATATAATCAGGAAACCGATTTCTTGCACAGTGAAAGTTGTTATTAGTTAATTACATATTTGTACAACGTTTAATGATTTTTGTATCATGCAAAATGACCTTGAATTAAAGTATTGCACTTTGAAGTAATAACTGTGTTGCATATTTAGAATCAGTTTAGTAGTCAAATTGTGTAGATAAAGGGATGTAAATTCAACAATTTAAAGAAAAGCCAGGACAACTTTTTTATGGTATAACAATTCCGATTTGTATACTTCATAAAGGAATACAAGTCACGATAACTGAAAACCAGAGTTTGCGTGAACACACAAACTTTCACAGAATTCCAGTATGTTGCCATTTCTCTCTATATATAACTCTTTACTTAATTTAACACTTTACTTCATATAGACGCCTTTGGACACCTCTAATATAGAAGTTTTTGGAAACCTCTAATATTTTGAATTATTGGGTGAATTATGTTCATATTAACTGACAGAGTGGAAAACAGTGCAGGAAGTGGTCAGATTGCTCGTTACGAGCAATTTGAACTCTTACTGCACTGTTTTCAAAGGCCTTCTGTGATTGGTGCGGGATAACGCGTATCTATGGAGTAAAAGATTAAATTGACATTGATCCTTGTTTTACCACCAAATATGTCAAAGATATATTATCCCAACATATATGTTAAAATATAGCATAATATTGGTCCATGTCGAATGACACATTTCAATTTCAGTTTTTAACATTACAAAAGTATTGAAGGAGCAACTCGCATAATGAATCTGAGTAGGGCTGTAATACCTCCACAAGAAACTGGTAAACTTTCTCACATTGAATATTCAATTAATATTTAAGTATTTGGACCGCAGACTGGACTTGAACCCATGACCCCAGCAGAGATCTTAAGATTGTGTCAGGACAGGCTTGTTTCACCATACAATTTTTATATATAGATTTTATGCATTGATTGCAACTTAATTATTTGACCTGATTGCTTCATTCCATCCAATTAAAACACAATAATTGACCTAATTCAATCATTCAAATAAAAAAAAAACTTTAATGTCCAAGTTGACCTGTTTTGACAATTTTGATAATTCAATAATTTAAAGATAGTAGTGCATACAATGTGATATTGTTATTAATCTATAGTGTTAAAGACTGTGACAAAGCGAGCTGTCAATTTAATGTCAGTTTTAAGGTACAGCCAGATAGTGAGGTACTTATCATAAAATATACAGGTGTAAATGCATCATATCAGTTTAGCTCCAGGGCAATATCTGCTCATGTGCGAAGTTTTAAATGCACACTTTTGTACCAGCAGTAGAATGATGTTCAGAGTCGCTTCCAACAAGTTTTCAGGCATATCGCGATGGGGTCTATTCAAGAGAGTTAGTCTAAGCGTTGCCATACTTGAGTATCATGCCATGTGAAGACACATTGTAATACTATGATACCACATCAAGTCACATAAGTTAAACAGACACTGGGCCAACCAGCCCCACAACTCGTAATCCTCTAATGCTGATCCAGCACCAAGCGATGAAACTTTTAGTACCAATTTTAAAGTATTTGGTATGACTTTGATGGGGATCAAACCCACGACCTTCCGCATGCAAAGTGGAAGCTCTACCACTGGACCACAACTTCAGTGTATACCAGCAGTAAGTCATTTTCAAAATCATCAAAGGTCCAGTAGAATATAATGTTCTGGTACCCAGTTTGATACACATAGGCTTCAAATTTAACTTTTAAAATTATAATATTATATAGCACACCAAGCAGTATAAATGTACCAGTACCCAGCTTGACAGAGAGATGTTTTTATAATGGAGTCCAGATCTAGCAATTACCGTAAACCTCCGAATAATTCCCCCCAACCGCCCTCCTTTTTTTGGAAAAAAAATTTCCTACCACTCTGGAAGTTTGGAAGTAATCAATGTCGATTTCAAGTCTGATTAAAAATATTGTAAAGTTGAATAAGCTGGTATATACGGTAAGTTTTTTTTTTATTTGGGTTTAATACCATTTTCAACACATTTCAGGTTATATATGGCATATCCAGTTTTACTGGTGGAGGAAGACGAGTCAGACTAATATTGATACTTCGTAATTAAATCACGCTCTGGATGGAAATTTATTTGTTTTGCCATTGATTCAGTATAATATGCCATATTCAATTTCGAGAAGAATTTCAATGCAACAAAAACCATAAAATAAAACTTTTAATGTAGCTTACACTTGCTACTATGTTTATATGGGACAACTGACATTTTAAAAGTTATATGGTTTGCTACAAACAAGTTGGGCCATCCTTAAAAAAAGATTTGTTTGCCATGCTCCTACCTACTCGCTCAAAATTATAGCAACCCCAAATTTTTTATTGACTTTCAAAGCGTTAAATTTTTCTTCTTCAGTTATTCTGTGCATTTTTCTTTAAAATGACTATGTATATTATCAAAATTTGGCCAAAAGAAATAAATTAGCTACCTACCTACCCACATGTAAATACTGGGTCAGACCACAGCAAACATTTCTTCTATTTAAAGATGGCCTCATCCAAGATAAAAAGTAAGGAATCACCTTATTTCTCCTCCAGTAAAAGATTAAAAAGCATGTGTTTTTTACCCTCATGTATAAAGCTATTGTATCACTCTTGTAGTTCATTGATTGATTGACTGAATATTTAGCATCATTTTTATGCCATAGAGCTAACAGACAATCATTTAAGCTAACCACTGTTTCCTGAAAGGTTAACCAGTACTCAAGCACACCCCATCACTGCAAGTAGCTGTTAACTTTCCCACTTAAATAAGTGGTGAGAGACGAATGGTGATGAGACACAATGCTGCATATCAATCATCACAGAGACTGTAGCCGGTCTGGGATTCGAACTCACAACCTCTGGATTGACAGTCAGATGCGTTACTGGCTGAGCTAATCAGGCCCAGCCTCTTTTAGCTCATTAAAACTTGATGACAATATAGAACAAGATTAGAATCTATATAACTATCATCTCAGTCTACCAACAAGAACTGAAGGCCATTTTTATGCCGACTAGGACGAACAGTTTAAACAAAAAATAACCACACTTTGCAGGAAACCAGCTTTCAAACACAACAATCTCTGCGAATAAAATAACTTTTACACTTGAAATAGCATTGAGAGACGAATGACAACGAGATGCAATGTTGTATATCAATAATCATGGTGACTGTCCCTCCTCGGGGATTCAAACTTACAACCCCTATATCGAGTTAGATGTGCTGCCAACTGAGATAACTTTGCCTGACAACAATACAAAACAAATATCTAGATACATATCATCCAAGGCTACCAACAAGAACTGTATGTGAATGAATGTAATTTGCATTATGCAATTAGGCAGTTTATAAAGCAAACTGACGATATGCCAATATTTCACTATTACAGCAGCTTGTATCTTAATCTTGATAAGAAAAACATTTCATGTCTACAGCATTACCTCACCTGATTAGATAATCATGTCCCAAATTACGCAGGTTAACAGGTTACTGATCAGAAGGTGCCCTCGGGGTCACAATTGACAACAATATTTAAAGAATTGACACATTTTGCCGAGAGCAGTATGTCTGTCATAGTACCATGTCATCAAAATAATGCAAATGTTTACCTTTGCATTATGTTGTGAATTTGAATGAAATACAACAGGTACATATCTTAGTTCAACACTTTTGAAAGAATTTTAAGTAACCAGTTTAGGGCTTGAAATTTCCTCCCTTTCCAACATTTTTAAATGAATGCTTAAAATCTAAGAAATATTTAAGACAGTGTCTTAAATCTTACTCCAGCCCTGCAGTTAAGCATTCTATAACAATTCAATTCATTCATTTAAAAAAGGAATTGAGTTGAAATGTTCAACACCTGTTTACAAACTATTGGTAATGAATAAAACCATTTAATGTCCCCCTATCATAAGACAAAGATATCAACAAACATTGATTGCCTCTATCATCTATAGGTCATATTGCAAACTGCCTCATTTCCATGTTTAGACTAGAGTACAGCTGTAGTACAGCCTCCCAGAATAGTATGAGAATGAATTTATAGTCTCTCTGCTGAATAAACGATTCTGGTGTCATGTCTGTCGATATTGGCGAAAAAATCATGAATGTTCCCTCCGGAATGATTACTGGCAAACATTAAAAACAACAAAATATCAGGCCACGTTTTTTTCTGGGAAGTTTGTGTTTCAGAGCAGGATCTACATTTCTTAATTGTGAAAAAAAATGATTAAGTTCATGATTATATAATTATATGATTAATGTAAAACATTTCATTTAGTCTTATTTTAAACCTAACTTGTCAACCCACTCATCAATTAGCATATAATTGTATATGTATTGCTAGATAAGGATGTCATTGTTAATAAAGCTAATTTATAAAATAAAAAGAACAACAAATTCCTCATCCTGGATCATATCTATTTTTACTATATTCAATTTGTAGCACTTGACTGTACAGACCATTCAGCATCCGAGGATCAAACCAGCATCCCAACAACAGGTCTTATGCAAGGATCAAACCAGCACCCTTACATCAGTTCTCATCCACGGATCAAACCAGCCCCCTCACATCGGTTCTCATCCGAGAATCAAACCAGCACCCTTACATCAGATCTCACCCGAGGATCAAACCAGCACCCTTACATCAGTTCTCACCTGAGGATCAAACCAGCACCCTTACATCAGTTCTCATCCACGGATCAAACCAGCCCCCTCACATCGGTTCTCATCCGAGAATCAAACCAGCACCCTTACATCAGATCACACCCGAGGATCAAACCAGCACCCTTACATCAGTTCTCACCTGAGGTTCAAACCAGCACCCTTACATCAGGTTTCACCCAAGGACCAAACCAGCACCTTTACATCAGGTCTCACCTGAGGATCAAACCAGCACCCTTACATCAGGTCTCACCCGAGGATCAAACCAGCACCCTTACACCAGATCTCTAAATTGATCAAACAAGCACCATTACATCAGTTCTCTCCTGCAGATCAAACCAGCATCTTACATCAGGTTTCAGCCGAGGATCAAACCAGCACCCTTACATCAGTTCTCACCCGAGGATCAAACCAGCACCCTTACATCAGTTCTCACCCGAGGATCGAACCAGCACCTTTACATCAGGTCTCACCGGAGGATCAAACCAGCACCCTTACATCAGGTCTCACCCGCGGATCAAACCAGCACCCTTACATCAGGTCTCACCTGAGGATCAAACCAGCACCTTTACATCAGGTCTCAGCTGAGGATCAAACCAGCACTCTACATGGATCAAAACAGCACCCTTACATCAGTTCTCATCCGGGGATCAAACCAGCACCCTTACATTGACCAGGTCTCAACCAAGTATTCAACCAGCACTCCAACATCAACTCTTAACGTTGAATCAAACCAGCACACAGTGACACTTACATCAGGTATTAATCAAGAATCAAACATGTTTCATGGACCTACATATAGTTCAAAATGAATAAAATATCTACTATCAAATTAATCTAATTGTCAGTAATTAAAAACACATACGTTACCATTGCTTGTTAATTTTTTTCAAAGGCGCCATCTCGTATTATATTACCAAATATAACAAAAAAATGATGAGTGTTGATTTTCATTAAAAACTGTATCACTTAGGATAGATATACAAGACAAGCCAATTAGGAAGCAATTAAGAGATCAAGTGCTGTGCATTGTAAATTAACAACACTCATTCCATAAATCTTTCAATTTCTACTTAATGTCCTCTGTTTAACCATGATGAGTGTATAATCATATAATGCGGATTACTGGTAATACGTTTTTAGCATTTTGATTGGTACACAATTTGACATTTCAATACACAAATTCATAGCTGTCATTCGTGCATACATGTCAATCGATGGTAAAGATTAAGACGAAGGATTGCATTTAAGAGCATTTTATACAGTTAGATGATAGAAATGAATGAAATACCTGCTGCCATCGGTCCTCCAAGGACGGTTGGGCAGAGAAGTACCCTGTGTCGTGAACGACTTGTAATTCTCGAAATATATTCCCACTCGGAAGAATATCCATGTCGATTTCTCCACTATGTCGATTTCCGAAGGAATGTTGCCGCAACAAGGCGACTGTAGGTCTGATACCCTTTGAAACTGAAAGCTTCTGAATCTATTTATCCAATGCAGTAAGTAAAATTATCAACCGTATCACTGAACTACCTAAAATATGAGATTTATTCATTCATGTAATGATTCACCATATAAAATACATGTTGAAATAGTCTCATGTAGTGAGAAGAGAGAGTGGGCCAATCAAAACACTCGTTACAAGGCGATGGTATGTCAAGAATTTGTATCGACCAATCAAATTGAGCGTTATTTCTAGTTTCGTATCGATCAATAACGCAATGACAGATTTCATTGGTTTAAATCGTTAAACATATTGGGTCACTTTACAACACGGTCATGGGTTCAAAGATATAATTAAATGTATTAGGTCTCTGGTTCAATAAAATAAACTATAATATTTTTAAACTAGCAGAGCCAGCGGATCGTCTTATGTTACCAGGATAGACATTATGTAGATCTCAAAGGCGTAGGGAACAGGCAACAAGAGTATCAGGACCGTTATAGAACAATGTGATAAGATAGATCATATATATATATATATATATATATATATATATATATATATATATATATATATATATATAGAACAATGTGATAGATAGATAGATAGATAGATAGATAGATAGATAGATAGATAGATAGATAGATAGATAGATAGATAGATAGATAGATAGATTTCGGTAATGAATGCATGCATGGAAAATTAAAACAGAATGTACATTAAAATAAAATTATTACAGGCATGCACCCCACCACAAAGGATAACACAAAACAGATTAAACTCTGACTTTCGTTGTGGTCCTTTGTGTTGTTAGCATCACATACAATCAATCAATCAAAACCTTAATTATCGTAGAATTAATTGCACTAATAACTTATTAATAATCAAGTTATGAGACTTAATAGCAGTCTTAAAACAAGAAAGTTGCGTTGTACTTTTGTCACAGCAATGTACATGTTGTACCCTAGTCACAGCAATGCGATGTACCCTAGTCACAGCAATGGGTTGTACCCTAGTCACAGCAATGGGTTGTACCCTAGTCACAGCAATGCGATGTACCCTAGTCACAGCAATGGGTTGTACCCTAGTCACAGCAATGCGATGTACCCTAGTCACAGCAATGGGTTGTACCCTAGTCACAGCAATGCGATGTACCCTAGTCACAGCAATGGGTTGTACCCTAGTCACAGCAATGCGATGTACCCTAGTCACAGCAATGCGATGTACCCTAGTCACAGCAATGGGTTGTACCCTAGTCACAGCAATGCGATGTACCCTAGTCACAGCAATGGGTTGTACCCTAGTCACAGCAATGCGATGTACCCTAGTCACAGCAATGGGTTGTACCCTAGTCACAGCAATGCGATGTACCCTAATCACAGCAATGGGTTGTACCCTAGTCACAGCAATGCGATGTACCCTAGTCACAGCAATGGGTTGTACCCTAGTCACAGCAATGCGATGTACCCTAGTCACAGCAATGGGTTGTACCCTAGTCACAGCAATGCGATGTACCCTAGTCACAGCAATGGGTTGTACCCTAGTCATAGCAGTGTTATGTATCCTTGTTACAGCAATGTGTTGTACCCTAGTCACCACAGTGTATTGCACCGTAGTCACAGCAGTGTGTTGTACCCTAGTCACAGCAATGTGTTGTACCCTAGTCACCACAGTGTATTGTACCCTAGTCACAGCAGTGTGTTGTACCCTAGTCACAGCAGTGTGTTTTACCCTAGTCACCGCAGTGTGTTGCGCCCTAGTCACAGCAGTGTGTTGTACCCTAGTCACAGCAGTGTGTTGTACCCTTGTCACAGCAGCGTGTTGTACCATAGTCAAAGCAGCGTGTTGTACACTTGTTACATCAATGTGTTGTACCCTAGTCACAGCAATGTGTTGTACCCTAGTCACAGCAATGTGTTGTACCCTAATCACAGTAATGTGTTGTACCCTAGTCACAGCAGTGTGTTGTACCCTAATCACAGTAATGTGTTGTACCCTAGTCACAGCAGTGTGTTGTACCCTAATCACAGTAATGTGTTGTACCCTAGTCACAGCAGTGTGTTGTACCCTAATCACAGTAATGTGTTGTACCCTAGTCACAGCAGTGTGTTGTACCCTAATCACAGTAATTTGTTGTACCCAAGTCACAGCATTGTGTTGCACCCTAATCACAGTAATGTGTTGTACACTAGTCACAGCAAAGCGTTGTACCCTAGTCACAGCAAAGTGTTGTACCCTAGTCACAGCAGTGTGTTGCACCATAGTCCCAGTCATGTGCTGTACATTTGTCACAGCACTATGTCACAGCAAGACAACTTGTTCGCATTATCTAGTCTCTCTCTCTCTCTCTCTCTCTCTCTCTCTCTCTCTCTCTCTCTCTCTCTCGTTTTGGTTAACTGTCATTTGCATGCAAAGGAATCGGGATTCTAGATTTAACCTTCGACGTTTACCGTCTAATGTTCGATGCGACACACGGCTGTGGTGGGTTGGGGGCTAACAGAAAATGGTAGTCGTTCAATGAGTCCAAACTAAGGTATTAACTTTAGGTTGATTCATAGTTCCATATAACAATAGCACATACACCAGTTACCGGACGACACTATGTTAAATATACTACCAGTGTGTAAAGTCACCCATAAGTCCGTATATGGACAAGTTCGTATGCAAATTAGAAGATGGCCTATTTATAGATAGTATAAAACAGGAATTATACCTCAACATGGATTCAGTTGTTTGGAAGTGAATCAGCGAGTAGTTGTTAATATC
Organism: Panopea generosa; assembly: GCA_029582155.1. Classification (NCBI taxonomy): domain Eukaryota; kingdom Metazoa; phylum Mollusca; class Bivalvia; order Adapedonta; family Hiatellidae; genus Panopea; species Panopea generosa. The sequence goes on along the minus strand of CM055911.1, from coordinate 13,944,336 downwards.
AAATTGGAAACTTTTAATAAACAGTTTGTTATTTCTTTATCTTCACACGCGTGAGAAATGATTCATAAATTAAAGATATTTGCCAAGTCGTGACAGTTAAGTTCTAATTTTGAAATTCTCTCTTGTAATGCATAAAGGTAAAGTCAATACGGGAACTTATATTTACATTACTTATCTTGTATAAGTAATACTCTTACTAATATCGTATAAATTTATACAAAATAAAGGTATTGAACTTGTATTATTTATATATTTTTACAGTGTATGCTTGAGACCTTCTGTCATGTTCGGAATGAGATATGGAGCATAACTTATTCTTATGAGTTAGTGCGACATATTTATGTCTCTCTTATCTTTCTAAGATAATAAACAATTAAAAGTTATTTCTATATAAGATTTTTGTCTTTGGTATTCAATTGACAAACTGCAATATTGTAGTAGCCAGTCTGTCTGGAAATCTACCGTAGCGGTGTATATACTGAGTGACATAGCGTCCGCCTCGTGGGTTCGATTCCCAACCGGTCATACTAAATACTTGAAAAATGGTACTAGAAGTTTACTAGTTTGGCGCTCGGCATTAAAAGGATAGTTCTAGGTCTGGTCAGCCCGGGTCAGAACATTGTCTCAAGCAGACACCGCCGCGATATGACTGAACAATTGTTGAAAGCAACAACAACACAAAAAAACTGTCTGAAACTTCACTTAACAAAGCTAGTGGCGTTACGATATTTTTTTAATGGATGAATGGGTTTTTACGGTGGACCAACACATTATAAGTTAGGCCTATTCGACGCCAACAGGCAGGAAGATTCCAGGTTCGCTCTACATGTACATAAACAACAAATTACATACATATTAAAAAAAACATATTAAGAAATGAATCGCAGAAAGAACCCTCGGATACCTACAGAACTGCTGAGTTTCAGCAAGTTCTATAGTATAACTCAAATTGCCGCTGCCTACGACATGCATGAGCTCCAGTGATCACACATATGACTTCCTGGAACCGCACAGGGGTTGATAATTTAACCGCAATAATGAACATGACAAAAATGATAAAATGAACATGACACTCATTCGGTAGAGTCCTACCCATCTGCAGAGATCGGCAGTGATTCTTTTCTTAGCCGGAACAACATGGCTAATAGTTTTCAAAATATAAGAACACTTAAAAATAAAATAAAAATAAAACAATCTTCCCAGTTTTGATTTTTCTATAACATGTATATCGATGAAAATTGACAAATGTTATAGCCTGACCCAAAAGTGTAAAATGTAAAACCTTACAACATTTATTTACCTTTCGAAAATAGAACAGAAGGACTTGCAAACACAATGTCGGTGACTTTATTATCACTGTGGGTGGCTTTATTATATGTTAACATCATGTAGAAATATATTTTTCAAAACATAAGATAAAGTGCATGCGATTTAATTAATTAACTAGTGTACTTGTACGTCGTCAAGGGATTGTGAGTTAACCTAACCACTATTTCCTGTGATCCTGGATGGTTAACCAGCACTAAAGCACGCGCCTTTTTTAAAGTAAGAAATAAGAAACATTTTAATATCGACGTGAACTATGGACAATTTACTTCGTCATTTTTTTTACGTAAATTGTAAATCTCTATGATGTGCAGTTAAATTGTTTTTATTATACGAAGTACACGTCCCATCGGTTGATATTATACATGAAACTTGATCATGTTTCAATCGTCTAAAAATCTAAAAAAAATAATGGATACTGGATTCTTATACAAAAACTCAAAACATATTTTTGGTACATTAAACTTATCAAAATTGGCCTGTTTCCCACAAAGGCACATCTACATACAGAACGTTAAACATACAGCCTAAGATTGAAATTAATTGCAGATTTAGACAAGCAAAAATACCGACCCGGTGCAACTGAAAAAATATAAGTATAACTCTGTCTAGCATTGCTTAATAGTACTTCAAGATTTATCTCCCTTTTACTTTAAAATTGTGTCCTTTCCCGTCGCACGCATTCATACTTCGTTGCAGTTTTTTTTATTATTACATATACAGTATGCATTTGCTCAGCATGCATTTAACAAATAATGTGGAAAGGATACAGAAAAAAAGTTTTTGAAGCTTGTGCAAATCCGCGTCCGCACCAGTTGTTTTTAAATATACTTTCCATTATAGACGTTATCATAATATCATTGTTCCGTTATATGTCAATATATCAATTTGGCCAAATATGCATTAAATAAGAAAAAGGCACGATAATTTATAAAGACTATTTCAAGTAATATAAACTATTTGTGGAAAAGAATGAGAGAAACAGACTTCATTGATTTTTCCTTTAGATTCACACGGAGTTTCGTAACCGGTTATTTTCGGTCGTTTCGTAACCATTTTTTTTCGATCATTTCGTAACCAGTTTAAAATGTTGGTCATTTCGTAACCATATTTTTGGTCATTTCGTAACTGGTGAAAAATAATGTGTAAATGGTTTAAAATGTTGAATCAAGATGAATTAAACATTGTTTTTTAGTATGTTTATGATGTTAAACTGTTCAAATGTGTGAAACTCCCTGGCTCCATTATCAAGAGGGGCTGAATAAGGTTCTAAATGGAAAAGCTGGTTTCCATATAGTCAAGCTAATGAAACTCCCTGGTTTCATTGTATGGAACTCTGGTTTCATTAGATAAAACTTCCTTGTTCCACTGTAGGAAACTCCCTGGCTCCATTATCAAGGTCTGGTTTCAATTTAGTCAAGCTAATGAAATTCCCTGGCTTCTTTGTATTAAAACTCTGGTTTCAATAGATAGAACTTCCTTGCTCTACTGTATGAAACTCCCTGGCTCCATTATCAATTTAATGAAACTCCCTGGCTTCATTGTATGACACTCTGTGGTTTCATTAGATCGAACTCGATTGTTCTAAGTGGAAAACTGGTTTCCATTTAGTCAAGCTATGAAACTCCCTGACTTTACAATGTTCTAAATGGAAAGGCTGGTTTCCATTTAGTCAAGCTAATGAAACTCCCTGGTTTTATTATAGGAAACTCTGTGGTTTCATTAGATAGAACTTCCTTGTTCCACTGTATGAAACTCACTGACTCCATTATCAAGAGTGGTTGAACAAGGTTCTAAATGGAAAAGCTGGTTTCCATTTAGTCAAGCTAATGAAACTTCATGGCTCCATTGTATGAAACTCTGGTTTCATTAGATAGAGCTTCCTTGTTCCCCTGACTCCATTTTCAAGGGTGGTTGAACAAGGTTCTAAATGGAAAAGCTGGTTTCCATTTAGTCAAGCTAATGAAATTCATGGCTCCATTGTATGAAACTCTGTGGTTTCATTAGATAGAACTTCCTTGTTCCACTGTATGAAACTCCCTGGCCCCATTATAAAGATTGGTTGAACAAGGTTTTAAATGGAAAGGCTGGTTTCCATTTAGTCAAGCTAATGAAACTCCCTGGCTTCATTGTATGACACTCTGTGGTTTCATTAGACAGAACTCCATTGTTCTAAGTTGAAAACTGGTTTCCATTTAGTCTAGCTAATGAAACTCCCTGGCTTAACAATGTTCTAAATGGAAAAGCTGTTTTCCATTTAGTCAAGCTAATGAAACTCCCTGGCTTCATTGTATGAAACTCTCTTGTTTCATTAGATAGAACTCCCTTGCCCCACTGTGTGGAAATCCCTGGCTCCATTATCAAGGTTTTTATGTTCCATCAGCAATTTAGGTCCATCATAAAATAAAAAGACAGCCGGGATGTGTTCCCCTGTTATATTTACATTATTACTTATCCACTATGGGGAAATCGATTCTCCTCCATGGGAAAATACCAGATGCCATAGCTTCAGCGACAGCCTAATAAACCAGTTAGCAACAAATCCATGATGTAAATTATTGTGGCAATTTGGGAGGGATTGGCTAAATGAACTTGCAATATACTTAACAAATTTCCAGGTTCTGTAACCTGGCACAGTGTTGTTATACAAAGGCTCCTGTCCATTTACTCTGTTTCGTCTCTACCTTAATTACCTCCTGGGTCTCAGACCTTGAACACAGTTTCTACAGCCTCCCTGGGATGATATTTTGACAATTGTTCACTGTGACACCACTGTTCTACGGATGGAGATGTCCGTTTCATACCCTGAGAAACATAAATTTCATTGTCCCTGTTAGACTCAGTTGTTATAACAGGAGGTGTGTCAACTATACTGGTACCGAATGATGTCAGAATATGTCTGACATGATCCATCCTTGGGATCAGTACATCTATTCTTTCTTCCGACTCCAATTCATGATCTAGAAAGCCTGTGCTCAATTCATCCTATAGCTGAACTGTGGGGTTTGATGATACCTCTCTTTGTTTAGATACTATGGTCTGTGGTATCTGACAAGTATCTGCCATGATATCTATACTCATAATTTTTGTATCTTTCCCCAAAATTACCATGGTCTACCACAACAGAATTACTTCCATGAGCAAAACTAGTATTTTGCAGACTAGTGGTGTTAATTGGTTCAGGACTAGATCATTTTGTGGCTGGCATTTCTAATAACTGATCTCGGAGTGACATGGAATTAGAAAATTCTGGCGGTATGGTCATATTTACTTGCATTTGGTCATTTGCTGTTAGCTCAGCTTTCGGGTGATCTTCCACAAGAACCATCTTTTTACTAACTGGGTCAGATTCTGTTTTTAAATTACTAGAACTATGGTCTTCCTTGAGTCCCAAAATTATGTTATTAACGGAATTATTTTCAAACCCCTTTTTGAATACTTTCGGGCGGTCTTCCATGAGTACCACATTTTTACCAACTAGATCAGATTCTGATTTCAAATAATTACAATTATGGTCTTTCGTGAGTTCCATAATTAATTTATCATTGGCGGGATTATTTTCGATTTCCATTTTCAATGCTTTCTGGTGGTTTTCCATGAGTCCCTCTGTTTTACTAACATTACTTGTTTTGAAGCTGCTAGTATCATGGTGGTCATTCATGAGGACACATTAAAACAACCATTTTGTTGAGCGGAACACTGTATTGTTTTTGTATCTGACATGACATTATACAAGGGTGATCTTTTGACCAGTTTGCGTACTGTGGCCTTGTCTGATTTACACTTCATTGCAGTTTTTTCCGCCGGTTTTTGTTTGCTGTGTCCAACATTATCATATATTTGATTCTTATCTGAATCTTCTCGATAACACGTGTTTGGGGATCTCTCTGACCATTTTGATTTTATAGGTGCTCTCTTTTTAGAACTACTCGTACGCTCTTGATTTATTAACTTGGCTGCTTGTAAATGTGTATACCAGTGCATTGCATCTAAAGCTGCACCAATAGTGCGTGGCTTTAGCATATAAACATATTGTCCAGCGTCTTTGCTTTCACAACCCTGGTAAGATTAAAGGATAGCTTGATGACCGATATCTTTTTTCGGAAAATCCCCGTATGCCATGTTTGCCAATTTGCACAACATATCCGCCCATTCTTCTAAGTTCTCTCCGTGTCTTTGTACACTTTGCTGAAACTTAGCAAATATTGTTTCTGGTAACTCCTTTGCACCAAAACGCTTTTCCAGCTTTCTCATCTGTTCAGGAAACGGCATTTCTTCATCCGATTCATTAACAACAGAGTAATAATCTTCTGCGTTCCCTGCCAGTGTCAAAGAAAGAGCAACCTTGCACCCTTCTAAGTCCATGAGGAAGCTGCAGCAAATTTTATAAATTTGTTTTTAAATACCTTCCAGTTAGATTTGCCATCAAATTCTATAGTTTTTGGGATGTCTGAAGTTCTGAACATATTTCTTTCAACATGGTCTTCATCATCACTATCATCCCATACTGATGGCGAATAATATGATTCTCCTCTCCTTGTTTGGTTCTGGAGTAGTACTATTTTGCTTACTTCTCCTTGGGATAAGCTTTTTCTTGTAGTTTGTTGTTATTCCATCTCTTTCATAGGATTCTTCTCTCCTCGGGAAGAATTTCCTATATTGTTTTAAAGTTGTTTGCTCACCTCTCCCTGGGATGAGTCTCCTCTTATGCCGAGATAGTAAGTCTCTACTTTCATCTCTATCCTCTTCACAACCATGCCAAGCTTTATAATGCCTCTTTCGTGTCTCTTCGAAATGATCGGATCCCTTAACACGCACTACGGAAAGTCCACGCTTTATGGGTGTACAATAATGCTTATTTATCTTGTGTTATTTTAAGTTATGTATTCATATTTAAATGATTTGTTACATAATACCTAAACTTCAAATTGGTAAAGGTTAAAAGAAATATTTCGTCCAATAAAATATTTAAAATGGCGTTCAAATTCGATCGATAATGACGAAATGTGCGGTTTTATCCTCAATGTGTTCTTTTTAGAAACCTTAGTTCTCGAAAGTTACTCAAGAAATAAACAAGAAAACCTGCCAAAACTCATTTGATATTATACATTTTCCATCGCTCATATTGTCAAAGTTACCAATATAAGCTTTATTACAAACGAAATCATCCAAACTCATTTCCGAGCAATGTATATTTTTCGGCGCCAAATGGTTCTTTTCAAAACCTTAATTCACGAAAGATATAAAATATACTAATATGAATTCCTCACTATAACCATTTGGTGTACTATATTTTCAATCGCTGATACTTTTAAAGCTATCTTAATCAGCTTAATTTGAGAAATGTTCCTCCAAAATGTATCCATGTCCGAAAATCAACATTTCGCCGCCATTGTTTCTACGCGTGCAACGTTCAGAAAGATCTTGATCCTAAATAAACAATGTTAATTATTCTATATTATTTCATGACCTTTAAAAATTGCAAGATTAATATATCATTCAACAATAAATATATAAAGATATATTTGCATTGTGCTTTGATGGAAATATAAGACATTAAATCCAGGCATTTGTTTCACAATATTTTACCTCGCTTTCGAAAAGTCTAGTCGTTAATTCGCCAACATACAAATCCTTATTTTTTTAATAGTTACATTAATTTTCTTTAAAGAAAGAACAATGGGGCAATTTAAAACATTTTAAAATAAAGGTTAACATTCTGAAGAAAATAAGGAGTGCTTTTGATGAGTAATTTATGTTTAATTTGACACCTTCAAGGCGTGACTTAATATATATATATCTATGGTGGACCCATTTTCAGAACATCGCAACTTTTTCAATTTTAAGTTTTGAAACTAAGTGTGGTGTTTGAAAATCACATGTAGACTAAAATTTGATCATATAGAGATTAGAAAATCTAGCGCCCAGGAAGAAACATCTATAGTCGAATAAGGCTGTTGTGTATCGAGTGAGAAAATGTAATGTCACATATGAAAAATATAGTGTCAAACAAGGAAATTGAATGTCGTGTAAGGATGTTGAGTATATACAGATTAGAAAATAAAGTGCCCAGTAAGAAAAACTTATAATCAAGTAAGGATGTTGTGTATCGAGTGAGAAAATCTAGAGTCGTGTATGAAAATATAGTGTCAAATAAACAATTGAATGTCGTGTAAGGAGGTTGAGTATATATAGGTTAGAAAATCGAGTACCCAGTAAGAAAAATCTATAGTCGAGTAAGGATGTTGTGTATCGAATTAGACAATCTAGTGTCGCGTATGAAAATATAGTGTCAAATAAGGAAATTGAATGTCGTGTTAGGATGTTGAGTATATATAGATAAGAAAATCTAGTGCACAGTAAGAATAAATTATAGTCAAGTAAGGATGTGGTGAATTAAGTGAGAAAATCTAATTTTGTGTATGAAAGTGTAGTGTCAATTAAGGAAATTGAATGTTGTGTAAGAATGTTGATTATATACAGATTAGAAAATCTAGTACACAGTAAGAAAAATCTAATCTGATTTAAGTTTATTCTGCTAAATTAGTATTCTTTAACCTAAACATTTGTTTAGTGATTTAAAGCCAAACAACGAAACAATGTAGATGTAGACAAAAGGCCAAACAATGTAGATGGAGACTGAGAGCCAACCAATGTAGATGACGACTGACAGCCAAAAAATGTAGATTGAGACTGAGAGCCAAACAATGTAAATGATGAATGACAGCCAAAGATGTAGATGGAGACTGAGAGCCAAACAATATAGATGACGAATGACAGCCAAATAATGTAGCGTAGCTGTAGACTGAGAGCCAAACAATGTAGATGTAGACGGACAGCCAAACAATGTATATGTAGACTGAGAGCCAAACAATGTAGATATAGGCTGAGACCCAAACAATGTAGTTGAAACTGACACCCAAACAGTGTAGATGTAGACTGAGAGCCAAACAATGTAGATGTAGACGGACAGCCAAACAATGTATATGTAGGCCGAGACCCAAACAATGTAGTTGAAACTGACACCCAAACAGTGTAGATGTAGACTGATAACCAAACAATGTAGATGTAGACGGAGAGCCAAACAATGTAGATGTAGATTGAGAGTCAACTTGACAAGGTAGATGTAGGCTGAGACCCAAACAATGTAGTTGACGACTGACACCCAAACAATGTAGATGTAGACTGTGAGTCAAACAAAGTAGATGGAGACTGAGAAATAAATAACACAAAAATCAATCAGTTGGCCTGTTTAGCAACAGAATAATAAATTGCTATTTTAGGTTGATAACTGATATATTGTTTTGAATTGCAAGACTACTTTTATTGTGGCGCCCAAGTCAAGTGGTCGTGTCATTGGATTAGTATTTCAGGGTTCCGAGTTTGAGACACATGTCGCATAAATCGGCGTTGCACACCGCGCATGTACAGTAAAAGAATCAGGGATGCTTCTGGAGTGTAATCTAAATCTTGCACTCATCTCCAAAAATCTTATATAAGAATAACAGTCACCATATATAACATCACGAAGAATATAATTTGCCCGCTTTGGGTTTGTACACTAACCGCTGGATTTGGAAGTTCTGGTAGCTACCTAAACTATTGCGCTCATAATTATACTTGTAGTTAAGGCCCAACTACGGTAGGAAGATTGTTGCGCCGAGGAAATTAGATCTATTTCTGTTGAAAATGCATATAATTGTCATATTGCTTTGTACATATGAGAACATTCGACATAATTTCATGAGTTCTGTCAAATGGCTAGATTCAGGGAGCCTTGATTTGGCCCAATAAATTTACAAAATATAAAACTGAACGCATAATATACCACTTTTTTCTTGGTGTGTGACACCTCAATGATCCATTCATATATAATACAGTGTCCTGATTGTATGTTGTTGTTGTTGTCTTTTACCCTAAATATATCCCATACTTAAGGAAATTGCCTATTTCCATGGATTCAACCATTCATAGAATACATGTTTATTTGATCACTGAGAGATTTTGCAAACGAAAAAATATATAAAAAAAAGCACATTATTAGTACATAATTAAGAACGGGTTTTGTTTACAAATTAATGTTCGTCTCTTTCCGATAAACACCTTCGGCAGAAAACGGGGAGCTACGAAGCTTGTTCAGAAACGCGTCGGTCTGTAATATATGATCAATTCACTTCAGAGAGAAACATAGTATGGGGAACTGTAGGGGATACGGTTAAGAATTAAATAAGTTTTTAAGAACATCCCCTTTATTCCCCTCAGTGCATTAATGAACTGGGAACCACGAGAAAATTTATTGCACGTAAGCGACGAAACGTTCATATCAAATTAAACATAAAATTACTTTTTTTATAATTGTACTAAACAAACCACCCTTGGTAACCTCTCAATATTGACTGCGATAAAGTGATTTGTGACGTAATAGCCCATGCGATAGTATAACGCGTATATGCAAGGGAGGATCCTGAGCAAGAGTTACTAGATCAAACTGGTATTCAGTACATATTATTTTTCAATGCGTATAAATACTATAATGCGTACTGCATTCGATACAGTTTTATTGCAAACATCAATATATATTTTTTAAAACAAGAAAATCCAATCGCGATATATAATATTAGTGAAGCTATAACCAATCTTGTTAATGAACCCCTTATCTAACGGTCTTCATCCGCACACTACACTGCAGTATTCAAACACTGGCGGAGGTACAGTCGGAAAGCAACTGAGTCATTACGGAATTACAAAAATGAAAACAAAAGTTAAATGTTCGGTCCGCTCGTCTCAGAAATACACATTTCGATCGAAGTTATCTATTTTCTCGCGTTTTTATAAACAGTCACTAAGGGGTCTACAGGAATGGTTTAGCAGTATTTTAAACACATTTAGTTACAATCATTTTTGTTATTATAAAAAAATGTGCATTTCGGAAGTTTAATGAGGCTTTAATATATCCAGAGTAATTCATGTTATAGTCGTCCAGCAAGGTCAAATGAAATTTTCGATGTTTCTTAATGTACGCCAGTAAGCCTATGTATTTTAAAATTATGCACCTTGTGCGTAAGTTTTTACCTGGTACTTGTTATTCTTTGTCAATATGTTGGGCGTTTAAGGTGTCATCCCACCATTGATTGTTGTTCTTTATTCTATAGTAAATAATAAAAGTTTGAAGGGTTGTCATTCATAGAGAGACCCAAATGAAAGAAGTGAAACCTACATTTTACTGTTTGTCAACCTCTGCACTATCAAAATATGATGAGAAAAGTAGGGGTCATGTGTCATATAAGAGATTTTTTTTCTGCTCAGTGTGTACACTGCTGACAAAGTGAAAGTAGACTTCCGAAATCATGTATTCATTCCCCAATTTCCAAGCATCAATTTTTTTCTTCTAAATTCACAATTCAAACATGACAATGCTATCAAAGTGTTCAAAATACATCAATAATACCATTCAAATAAAAAAATGAGCATTAAAATAAGGAAAATGCATTTTTAAAGAAGAAGAAATGAGGATTATATAAAACCGCCAATATGCAACTACTCCACGGAAGCACTTCCTTTTTGCAATGGTGGTACTATGCCTTAAATGCTTTCTCAGTACAGGATTCGTGAATACGATATGGTGATGGTATAGGTTTATCAACAGTAATATCACTTTTTTGCGTTCGGACACCTGATAATTAATTTACGGATATACACTTAATATTCATAGTGTCAGTGAATATTAACGGACGATCATAGTGAGTATGTTATTCAGTACAGTATTGTTTATGCGTTTCAATGTCATAGGTCGTGTATTATCTTCTATATGCATTTTCGTCACTGTGTAAAATGCTTAAAATAGACTGTTTTCTAGACGATTATGTCAAACAACAGAAGAGGCGGTACAGTTTTATTTCAAAAAAAAAAGAAAAAAAAAAGAAATACGGGATTCAGATTTATATTATAAATTAAGAACTGTAGATTCTATTTTGTTTATATTTAGATACGAATAATTAGTGTTTTAACGAGTGAATTTGCTGTTACGGCTTCAATTCAGCTAAGTGTGACATATTGCACGTCTCTAAAAAGCCTTTTATAAAACAAATATATCACATCTCGACAGTAGATCCAATATCCAAACGATGAAAAAAAAAACCTGTCTATTTATGCCTTTTTTTAATAAGGCTAGTTCTCACCTATATCGCAACAGAAAAATGTGCAAACTCATTAACATCTCGTCCCGTTATTACCTCGTGTAGGCGCATTGTGTGAAGGTAGAGGTTTATAATTAGAACACGGTATGAAACATAAATAGTCGATTTTAATGGGGGCGAAAGTTGGAAATATTGCTTTTTATTTTACTGAAATTTGTTTTCCAACACGAATATGCTCCGAATCGAAAACATCAAAATAAATCACAAAGAAAACTAACTGAATTTCATTATCACGGCCGTTCTCGACGTCATTTTACGTACGTCGCTAAAATAACGTGTGTTTGTCCTTTTGCACCATATATTAAATTGTACAGTGTTTTCGTAATATTGTGTTATTTGAAAACATAGTACTAAATACAAAAAAATAAACTGTTTCAAGATAACACACATATAATTTTATCAAATTTTGGGATTGGTCTGATTTTTTACTACTCGTGAACCTAGTCCTTTGAATGCCATTGGGTACTGCTTGATGATTCTTGCATACCGAACAAAGATTTCCGCGTGTTTTTACCGAGTACGGAATGTTCATCATACAGGTAGAGGCTAAATATCAAGAAGGTTCCCTGTCAATGCGCATTATCAACTTGGAACATTCGGAATACTCGGATTTTTCTATTTACCGCTAAAATCCAAGATTGACAGTAAACATGAAAAGTTAATGTTTCGGTAATAATAATGTCTTTTATATGGAAAAAGTGGATGGATGTAAACGCCGGTACGTGTGATAATCTTAGTTTATGTTTTGTTTAAGTCGAACATGTACATGTAAACGAGAGTTTAGTTTAAACTTATTAATTTTACTAGGCAACTATTGTGAAACTTGGTACCAGTTTACAACTTAGACAAATCACGCTCGAAGTCTTCCTTGGTACTCAAGGACACCACACATAGTCGTGGCGGAGGATCGAACTCCAGCCCCCCCCCCCCCCCCCCCCCCACCCTCCCATCGAACATTGATTCAGTGCTCTAATACCCCACACACACACACACACACCAAGTGTTTAGTATGATAACCTTAGTTTTAAATTGCATGTCAATAAATCAATGTATGGTCTGGTGGATCCAACCACAGCAGGACCTGGTTTAATATCTTGGTTGGTAACTAAGCTTATAAATAAGGTGTTTATGCACAGCTTTTTAATTATTTTAATATCCGATTTGTTGTCTCTAGAGAAGCAAAATAAAAAATCTTTACAAGGCTTCTAAGAAATTGCAATATGTCGCACTAAGTGGGTAATGTGTCAGACTTTCAATCAAGGGGTCAAGAGTTTGAATCATTATATAGCCAACTGTGCTGGTGAGTAACTGACTATATATTTATGTATGTAACTAAATTTAGTAATAATTTAGTTCATACTTATTTATTTTAGTTGATTGCGATGGAAGCTCAGAGCTTATATCAACCATTCTCGAGTCCGCTCCCTGGGTAGCACCAATACTGAGTGTTGTTTTATGAGAGGCATCTGATCGAGCTGGGGATTAAACCTGCAACCTCAGGCATGAGCAGCCAACACTCTATCCATTTGACTTCCGCCCAACATTCTACCAATCTTTGAAAATGGTTTAATTGTATCCATTGTAATTTATATTTTCAGCTCCTGTCATTGTGTTTATTTTTTGCTGATGAGCACAACTATAATGGTAGTTTAACTGTTAAAATAAATTCTAATAAATAGTGTTTAAAAAGAATGACAGGATTGTCACTGAGAATACTTTACAATTGTTTAAAAGAAATAATGTGTTATTATTTAGGGTAACCATTGTAGGATAAAGAATATCCATTAAAGATGAAATGAATACACTTAAATACATTAAATGGTATATTTAAAATCATATTTTAAGTATATCATTTTAGATTCCATCAATAGCTGTCCCCGGTTAGCTCAGTCAGTAGCACGTCTGACTATCATTTCAGGGTCATAGTTCAAATCACCACACAGTCACCGTCTCAGTGATGATTGATATATATATTGTCATTTGTTTCTGATGCTGAAGTAGGAAAATTGTCAGTTGCTTGCAGAGATGGGGTGTCTTGAGTACTGGTTAACCTTCCAGGAACCAAGGAAACAGTTGTTAGCTTAACTGATCGTCTGTTAGCCATCAGTGGCATAATAATGATGCTAAATATTAAAACAAACATTAATAACACAATTAAATATTGCTTTGGACAAAACAATAAATACATTACAATATCATACAAAACTTTAATATGTAAGCACACAAATAAGTTTATATTATATTTGTATTAGTATGGTCATGAAATATTCACTTGGTGTGATTGTAGGTAGCGCCAACACAGTTTGCTGTAGATCCTTTTCCAGGAATTGCACCTGTAGGTAATATAGAATTGCATTTAAACAATACAATTACATATATCTTCCCACATTGTACAATATGTTTTTCTTTAAAGGAAACAGTAACACTTTTTGTCGTTGTTTACAGAGCTGTGTCATCAGTTCTATTCAATTGCCCAGGATTCACTGAATTTGTTTGTGAATGACATTGTGTAATTATATTATTATAATCTATCAAATTTTGATGAGGCTGCAATAGCATTTCAAATGTCTGATTGATTGGACTAATTTTATTAAAATATAACTAATGTATAAATAATTTTTACAATTTCAATAATGTAATAGATCTATACAACCCAGCTAACATTAAATTATGTTAATTGTAGGTAGTGCCAAATCAACATGTTGCTGTCAGACCTTGTCTTACACCAGATGGGATCACCCAGGTAAAATAAAAAGTTGTATTTTTATAATCTCATTTCATACATTCACATTTATTTTTAGTAAATAAAACAATACAAGTACCAATGGAGAAAAAAATATGTTGACTAACTATTCTTTATTGAAACGCCTAAAAACAATTTAGATGTACTTGCAACTTTTATACATAAATATACTGACAACTACCTCTGTAGCCTTTTGGATAATGAATCCAAGATCAAGATAAATATTGAAAAAACATTGACTTCAATTCATTGCAGTGTACCATCTTGTTCTGGAAAGTATAGGATAGTAGATAAAATGACTGAACACCTTAAAGACTATTCGTGGAACTGAAATGGCAATACAAACATTTAATTTTAAAACTGAACAGGAATTTATGTGTTTGAAATCCAATGAAGAATATACAAATAATGTATTTTTTAAGTGCTTAGCTACGAAAAAGGTCTGTGGTAAAGTATACAAGAACTTTATATGTAATCGTAGTGGTTCAAAACTTAGTGAAAATAGTAATAACTTTAAGAAGGCTGTTTCAAGTAATAAATGTGCATGTAATAGAAAAGGCTCAGCAAAATTGGCAACAGAGAAAAAAAAAGGAGTGAATGTGTGTCAGGGCAAGATTCTCTCTCCTCGTACCAATGTATAAGAGTGTATGCGTGTCGAGGTAAGATTCCCTCTCCTCGCACCAATGTATGAGGAGTGTATGTGTGTAAAGGTAAGATTCTCTCTCCTCGTACCTATGTATAAGGAGTGTATGTGTGTCAAGGTAAGATTCCCTCTCCTCGTACCTATGTATGAGGAGTGTATGTGTGTCAGGGTAAGATTCCCTTTCCTCACACCTATGTACAAGGAGTGTATGTATATTCAGGTAAGTTTCCTTCTCCTCTTACCTATGTTCCTCTTCATACCTGTATGTGTATGTGTGTCGCTGTAAAAAGAGTGTAAAATTATTGAACACAAGTTTTCCAATTGTGAGTTTATTCAAGTTTGCTTAATGGCGACAGTTTAATTTTTACAAAATTGATATTTAAAAGCAAACATTTTAAAGCTTGAATTATTGTAAGACTTAAAAATAAAACAGGAATTTGAACTATCATAATTAATGTACATTGTAAGTTAAATGTAGCTTCAAAATGCATCCTTATAGTACAATGAAGTACATCTGTCTTTAAGATGGAAGATGTTGGTTCAATCCCAACTAAGGATATCTGTTGGAGGCTTCATACTACATATTGTTAATCAGTTTTGAATTTATGAAATGAGGATAGTGAAAAATGCTTATATTAGTAAGTAAGTTTGTGTTTATTTCAGGAATGGTAGCATAATTTTGAGTTCGATCCAGTGATAAAAACAGGCTCGATTAATGTCTGAAGTCTGAACTAGACTAGAGAATGTTTTTCATCTTTCGATGAAAACTCAAAATTGTACTTTCCATTCTTGTATAATTTACAATATATTTTCAAATCATTTAAGATGAAAGAATAATTATGATGATATTTTTTTATATTAAAAAAAAACAGAAGTATATAGCTACCAATTTAATGTCATTGTTTGAATAGTGACTTTGTTCACAGTCCTGTTGAATAAGCACAATTGTGCACATCTTTATGGCTATCTAGGCTACAGTAAGCATCCCATGAAATGTAATGTCCTACAAGCCAAAAGCAAAGTAACATCATGGTGCCAATGAAATTCAAACTGGTACTTTTAGCACTACCCGAATTCAAATGAGTTTCATAGAGAAATGAAATGAAGTTTCCATTGTTTCAACATCGCACATCATTAACACTAACGCACAATTTTCTATACCAATTTATTTTTTTACATTGTAACAACTGTTTTTTAAACTTTAATGAATTCTATTTAACACATATGCAGTTCCTAAAATATAGTTCAAAGTACGTTCCCATTTTTAGTTTCAGCTCCTACTTAAACATCAACCATTATCTCAATCAAACCCCCACTGCCTTCGAAAGGTAATCTCCCTAAATTCAACTTGATGTAACATCTCGCCAGCCCCAAGTAAACTGCTCTCTAAAATTACTACATAACTTCACATCCGCACTCTCCCTTGAAGTAAAAACTTATCTGCCCTTTAAAGCATGTAGCACTCAACCCAAATTACTTCCGCTCAATGGTCATGAAATTCCTCCTTAATTTATACACCCATCATTAATTATCAGTTATACTTCCTCATCAGATGTCCACTCTCTTCGCTAAATGACCATAAAATATGTTACTAATTCTATTTTTAGCCTGCTGTATGCGAACCTTTGACAGTGTCATTTATCAAAAGTTCCAACTAATTATTATCTCCAAATCTTAAATAACTTAATGCTTGTACTTATAGCATGCCATACACACCAGTATTATTTTGGGTTTAAGTTTTACATTATAAAAAAAATAGAATACAATAATTAATGATTGAGGTGACTGACAATAACTCACTATATAAATAGTTGACATACAGAATGAATGATTGTATGCA
This sequence comes from Panopea generosa, assembly GCA_029582155.1. Taxonomy (NCBI): domain Eukaryota; kingdom Metazoa; phylum Mollusca; class Bivalvia; order Adapedonta; family Hiatellidae; genus Panopea; species Panopea generosa. The sequence continues at coordinate 13,927,588 of CM055911.1, read as the reverse complement.
AGTATTTAAATATTCTTTATTTTTATTTCAATTTGCCTTACTGAATGGAAACTAAATAGGGTTTAAAAAGTTTATAAGTTAAAATTTGCTTAATGTTTGTCTTATTTGTATAAATAAGCCATATATATTTCATACCAAATATTTAACCAAAGTCCACACATTGCACAATTGAAAGCCTTTAAATGAAAAAGTAATGGAAGTCTATCAATTTGTCCAAGGTCAGACTTGAACTGACATCTCACTCCTTGGAGGAGTTTATACTTTCTTGTACTACAAATACTTTCTCCCTGATAGACTTCCTGTGTAAAGTTAAGAAAGTATTACCTCTTTTCTGTATTTACAATTTCTACAATAAAAAACACAATTAATATTGATACACAGAAGTTGCAGAACAATATTTAATGTTTTAAAGCACTCTTTAATAAGTATAAATACAAACAATCACTGTCATTTTTTTTCGAAGAGTAAACGTTTGTTGAGACTGCAGTATACTGTTATAGATATATTATAATTGTTATATATATTTACAGAACTCTGAGCGAAAAACACCTACCAATCAATGTCTTAATGTTATTTCTCCTTCACAATTTAGAAAAATATAATATATATTCGTCAAGAGAATATTATTTCTCCTTCACAATGCAGAAAAATCTAATATAAACGTCAAGAAGGTTCAATACTCTCCAAAAATGGAGGTTTGGGTTTTTCATATTCGCAGCAGAGATATTGCGAATATGAAAAAATATTGATCATGCGCTGTGACAGGGAACATTCTTGATAAATAGCCTCTTCCCATCATACACACCCTCCACGCGCTCATCCTACACTGCTGTGACGTTGGAACAATTTATGACGTGACGTATAAAAACATATGACGTTGTATTTTTTATTTGACGTTCTGCCCATGCACTTTATGCCGGAAAGAGAATTAATCGCGAATAACTGCTCCATCGAGTAATATCAATATCAGTCGAACAGCCCTCGATTTCTAAGATCTTGAATCCATCACATAGATTTATTTTTAACAGATGCATAGGTGAGATAGATGTTTGATACAGACATTGTCTTGATGTTGCACCCATTTAAGTTGATCGAATACTTTGGTTTCTCTTTATGTGAAACTCAACTAAATAGAGGCAGTGCGTGAACCAATCAATTTTGGCAAGGGAACTTGCGTAGTTCTAGATGGCTATGATTTCTAATTGATCAAAAATGCCGATTGTTTTTTTTATTAATTTTAATGAAATTATAATATTAGATAAGAAAGAACATAAAATCTTGAATAATCGTATCGAATGTATTTTGGTACAATTATGGCAGTCAGAGAAATATTGCATAATATTTTTATTTAAAAAAAATGTTAACAAACTTGCTTCAGAGAATATATGGTGGAATTCAACTAACTTAATTGGCATAAAGTATTCATTTTTTAAGATGTTTTGAAATAAGTTGATTTTGAAATATTAATTGACAATCAACAGCTATTGTTAGGGAATTGGGTCAAACAATACTTAAACCATATGCAGTAAGTGTACGTAGTGAGACACAATGTTGCATATCAATCATCACGGAGACTGTTGCCGGGCGGGGGATTCGAACTTCAAATTCAAGAAAATTCAGTAATGTTCCAACAACATCTAAATTAATTTAGCACGTGTTAATCAGTATTATTGAAGATGGGTTTTAGTAATGATATAATTAAATGATTAGTTACAGTTTATATTTATTGGCATCAATGGCCATGGCCTAAAGATAGAAATAAAATGTTTGACAAATATGGATTACAATTGTGCAGTCACGAAAAGTTTATCTAGATAACACATGGAGACTGAGAGCCAAACTTTGTAGATATATACTGAGAGCCAAACAATGTAGATAAATATTGAGAGCCAAACAATGCAGATAAAGATTGAGAGCCAAACAATATAGATGTAGACGGGGAGCCAAACAATGTCGATGAAGACTGAGAGCCAAGAAACGAAAATAGTGGGGATTTGAATCACTGATTAGTATAGAAGTTGAGTGGGATATTTCACGTGCATTGGGTGTCACACTCCCTGCTCACGAAATCGACTACAGAAGGACTGGACAGTACCTTACCCGAATAAGACACTATACATCTCAAATCTGAACATTTTATGATCTACTTCATTGATTCTCAAAACAACTTATGGTCTGATTGTGACGCCTGGTTAAATCGCTGAACCAAATAAATCTATAAAACAATAACAGCTAGGACTAGATCTAACATTTGTTTTTCGCTGTGTTTTATAATTAAAAAAAGCGTGGAACCGCTGTGAACGTCATTTCAGTTCGTATATTGTTAAAACGACCATCAAAATGTCGATGCTTCTTTGTTTACGCGAGAAACGTAAAAGTAGTCCGGCTCACGGGTTTTATCGAAAAAAAAAAAATATTTCGGTGCACACCAAATTGTCTGGCAACGTCAGTATGACGTACACCAGCTTCAATCATGACTACCACGCGGCATCTGTCAGTTTCATTCAACCTTGGCATGGCGTATCAAAGACGTTTTTTAAAAATTATGCTGGTTTTGTGTCTTACAGGTATCAACACTATGCTTTTACACAGGTTTAGGCCACAAACGTGTTTGCAATTGACTGCTGGCCGAAAAAAAAACGTGAAAACGAAGACAAACTACCCGTGCAACTCATGCACAAACCAGTGTAAATGACCGAGAGGGATACACAACTTACATGTGTAAAGTTTCAAGCTTTAATTTATAAAATTGAGCGATATATAAACATTTTACACAAGCACAGTTTCTTTTTTCTGCTAGTATATATATACATAATGCATGTATATATACATGTATATATATAATTCCTTGTCATATCTATGATAATATTACAGGTACAGCGGAGACTTTCTAGGTGTGTTCTAACATAAGCATACTATATATTATTGAGATAGAACTAGTCTTATTGCAACTGCCTAACATTCATTGCGATCTATCAACACTTTGATGTCACTACAATAAGCGCCGCGTAGTTATAACTGGCAATATCTCGTTGCTGTGAATTAACAATGTCGTTTCATATAACATTCTTTCATTTCTGTAATACAAGTTTCAGTCAGTACTCTTGTCTATCAAGATAAAACAAAAATAATAGATTTATAAATATTTGTTTTGTATATTACACTTTTATATGCGGTCAATATAATGCGCGAGAGGCATCTTAATTTCGCGAGATTTTCGTTGATTACTTAATAATTAGAAATTATGTAAGTCATTGTTTATTCGAATACGGAGAAATATTTGGTAGTACATGTTTGTTTTTCATTTAAATTAATGAAATGGAGATCAAAACTCACAATTTTCTCATAAAATGTTGAAGGAATGATATCTTTGAAAATAAAAGAATGCATTCAGCAGAGAAACTAGCAAACCGGATATTGACTGTGGGGCAATGGCAACTCTAAACCACAACGTCACCTTGTTAATACCCGGCAACGAGATATTGCCAGCTATAATTACGCGACATCATGATCTGGGGTCATGGATCCGATCCTCCGACACGGCCATGTGTAGTGTCCATGAGCAAAACACAATCTGTATGTGCTTAGTACTGGCTCCACACAGGAAGGCTTCGAGCGTGATTTGTCTTAGTTGTAAGAACTTGTTTCACAATCGATGTAAAACAAATACATAAGTTTAAAAACATGAGACAAAAACGTATCTTCCTGAAAATGGTAGTTCCCACATTTTTAGTGTTATATTTCGTAAATGATATATGCATCGGGGAAAGCAAGTATTGTACACCATAGTTTTGCTTTTTAAAGATCTCTGGATTGATCGACAAAGCTGGTCACGTGATATGGAGGAGGCAACATATGGTTCTGCAGCCAGCTGTTTTATTTTGTATCAGTGAGCTAATAGGTCACTGTTTGAATATACTCGTATGAATATAGCAAATACATTTTTGCAATGTTTGATCTAGGTTAAAAATACCCATTCAGGGAAATAATACCTGTGTTCAACGCAGTTGTGTCCCATTGCTGTTTAAACGAAGAAAGACAACTGTTGCGTTTTAAATTTATTATTAAACGACAGTTGTTTCCCTTTACTGCTCTAAACTATATTTCGTTCGTAGTCTTGATCATCATCAACGCTTGTTTTTCTTTTAGGCATAGAAACACCATTGCAAAAAGGATAATGGCGGTTATAAATAATCCTCATTTGTTCTACTTTAAAAATGCATTTTCCTTATTTTAATGCTCAATTTTTTTATTTGAAAGGCATTATTGGTGTATTTTGAATATTTTGATAGCATTGTCATGTTTGAATTGTGAATTTAGAAAAAAAAATGATGCTTGGAAATTGGGGTATGAATACATGATTTCGGAAGTCTACTTTCACTTTGTCACCAGAGTACACACTGAGCAGAAAAAAATAATCTCTTATATGACACATGACCCCTACTTTTCTCATCATATTTCGATAGTGCAGAGGTTAACAAACAGTAAAATGTAGGTTTCACTTTTTTCATTAGGGTTTCTCTATGAATAACAAGCCTTCAAACTTTCATTATTTACTATAGAATAAAGAACAAAAATCAATGGTGTGTTTACACCTTTATTAGGCATAGCACCACAATAATGGCTACCATAAAGAATTCTGTTTTTTTTATATAAAAGTGCCGTAGTTGCATAGTTTATATTAATTTTTGGTTTGGATGGCATTGTTAATCTATTTGAAAAGATTTAGATTCATTGTCATTTTGAATTGTGAATTAAAAACAAAAAACAGTTTGGAAATTGGGGTAACAATATTTCGTTTATCAACGGCGTTCAAACTGGAGAGAAAAGAAATCTCTAGAATTAAATATGACCCCTACCTTTTCATGATATTGTGGTAGTGCAGAATTTATAAGTTTCACCTCTTTCATTTTTGGATTTTCTATGAAGAACAAGATGTTAACTTTTTTATTTACTATAGATTAAAGAACACAAAATAATATCTTACACATTTAGAACATCAAGCGTCGAAGATGACTATAATCGGTCACATGCGCAGTAAGCTATCTTGAATATATTGACTAGACTGTAAGCAAACTTAGTAAATGGTCATCTTAAAAACGTAAATTTAGCCACAAATATCAACCCATACGATACTATAGAGCAGAAAGAACCAAATTTACATTTTAATGATAAAAATTTAAATTGCCCTATTACTATAAAAGAGATTGATAAAATTATTAATAAATGCAGTAATTCAAAAGCAGCATCACCCCAGGACTTTATCTACAATGAATACATAAAAAATACAAAACATATTATGACTCTTAATATTGTAACTTTTCGATACTGGAATGTTACCAGATAGCTGGTTTATTGAAACCATTAAACCTATCTTTAAGAAAAAAGGCTAGCCGCTTGACCCAGCAAAGTATATACCTATTACCATTCTAATTTGGCTTTGTAAACTGTTTACTTCTATCTTAAATGAACGTATTACAACATTCCTCAATCAAAATGATATTCTTAAAGAAAACCAAGCTGGTTTTCGGGCAAAATATTCTACTACCGATCATGTTTTTACTTTGAAGTTTTTAATAGATACGTTAAGATCACAAAAAGATAAAAGCTGTTTTGCTCATACATCGATTTCTCGTAGCATTTGATAGTATTTGGCGGGTAGGTCTGTGGAGTAAATTAATTAAAAATGGTATCAACGGTAAGCGTTTCCAAGTAAGTTTTAATATGTATTCCGACATTAAATCTTGTGAAGCTGTAAATGATAATATTTGCCCCTTCTTCAAAAGTCACTGTGGGGTAAGACAAGGCGAGAATCTTTCACCGATCCTTTTTTCAATCTACTTAAACGACCTAGAAACGGAACTCAAAAAGAATAACACCGGTATCGAATTTAACCAGCCACTTGACAACTTAAAAATATACCTTAAACTATTTATTTTGCTATATGAGGACGACACAGTTAGTGTTAGTGATAACCCTACCACACTTCAAAATTTATTAAATAACTTTTTTTGTACTGCACAACATGGAAATTATCAATTAATATGAGTAAAACAAATGTGATTATTGTTGGTACAAATAAATCTAATAACTTCAGTTTTAATATAAATGGCGAAAACATAGAAATTGTTAAAGAATACAAATATCTAGGAATAGTATTTTCTTCATCCGGCGGTTTTCTAAACACATGAAAACATTTAACTTGTCAAGTAAATAAAGCGATGCATATACTTAATACAAGAATCTCGACTTACCAATTGATATTCAACGTAAACTTTTCGATCAAACGATAGTTCCAATTTTAACATATGTTTGCGAGGTCTGGGGCTTCTGAAACTTAGATTTAATCGTAAAAGTACACACCGATTTCCTTCGCAAAATTACGAACAGCAAGAAAAGTACACGTTTATACATGTTATACAATGGATTAGGGCGACACCCTCTTGAAATTACAATTAAGTCTAGAATTATTAATTACTGGATCAAACTTATTTCAGGAAACGAAGTAAAAATTACAATATAATGTTATATTCATCAACAAATTACAAGTGGATTAATTACGCAAAGAATAGTTTAGATAATACAAGTAATACATACAAATGAACAACCAAAAAACATTTCATCTCAAGAGCACTGATAAAATAAACCCCTCTTAAACCAATTTTACTAACATTGGTATGGTCAGCTTAACAATTCATCAAAAAGACTTAATTACAGATTAGTCAAATCCGATATCAAACTAGAACCTTATTTGTCAATTTTACCAGTTAATCTGCGACTGGAACTATTTCATTTACTGTATGCCGAGACTGCGTTTAAAACGATACCAGTGATGAGCTACACTATGTCCTAAAATGTCCATTATTTCTAACTGAAAGATTGAGATATATTCCTATATATTATTACCGTCGGCCAAATATCATAAAATTTCGTCCTCAAACTCGTCCAAAATACTGAGAAATGTTTGTATATGTGCTCGCCACATTGACAGTTATTTTCGGTCAATTAACTAATCACAACAGACTTACCTTAATTTAAGCTATGGTTATATCCAAACAAATTCCCTCAAGTAATCCACTAGTTTTGATGCACAGCCGTGTGTTTACTATCAAATCTCAGTCAAAGACAGTCCAATGCGACTATACAATTTCCATCAATGAAAACACGTTAAGCACGTGCAAATGAATTAGCTCGCTCAATCTTGAGTAGACAGACAGTGAATTTAAACACGACCATCTTTAAAGTTATGAATGTAACTTTGATCGGCCAATCGTGATTTTAATGCACAAGCCTTATTTGCACTGCATATCACTGTTATGTTTATTTTTATTTATTCTTTTTATTCATTCTTTTTCACAATACAAATTATAGTTGTTTTGCTTTGTGTGTATAAACATAACAAGGTAATGTGTTTAAAAAAAGTCGTTGAAGGAATGTTCGGATATCCCGTATTTCCCCCATTTCATTATCACCTCGTCCCCTAAGCATGTAATTAATGGCACAGCCGCCACATTTACTTCTATATGCATAACAGAACGGAATTTGAATGTGAATATGCACATCTTTATTCATTTGAATTTATGTTGTAACTTAAATCAGCAATACTTAATCTATACCTAAATTTACCTGTGACTTGGCAAATGGCACGAAATTTGAAAAATATATATGGACACAGGTAAAACGAGAGACAATCAAAATCCCTTTGAACAAAATCCCATCCACTGAAAAAATTCATGGGGTTACAGAATCCCCTATATAGTTTTGCAAGGGGTATAATAATCCCGTCTGTGATTTTAACAGGGCTATCAAAATCACCTTCATGAAAATAGGGCTATCATGATCCCATTCATGAAATCTATAGGGCTATCAAAATCCCCTCTTTCTAATTAAAATGGGGGTACTTTCTCTGTCTCTGAATGAAAGAAAAAATGAATGAATGAATGAATGAATGAATACATGAATGAATGAATGAATGAATGAATGAATGAATGAATGAATACATGAATGAATGAATGAATGAATGAATGAATGAATGAATGAATGAATGAAAAATGTAGCAGTACGCTGTAATGAGTATGAAGTATTTAACTGACTTAGAAATAGTGATTGATATTATAAGCGCCACGGCCAATTCTCGTTTCCGTGACGCGTGATTTGCAACCGCTTTTGCCTTAGATTAATGTTTATTTTTCTTAATTTATTCGCATTTACAAAATATTAACTTTACTTTTGATTTTGTAAGCACATGGTCCACCGATCTGTCATTGTTTCAAAAATATTTTTTTGGATTTGTGTAGTTTATATTCTTAATTAAAGATGGAGCTTATTTTGTAATTTACATAAATGATATGTTGTTCATCATGTTTTTTTTATCTATGTTATTCAATATTTAATATTTTTATTTAACTAATGTTAATTACACTGTTTTATTTTCTATTTATACTTTGTTAATCTAATTATAAGTTTATCATTAATGTTGTTTAATCAGCGATTTCACTAGCTATTACAATACTGTATGAAAGGGTTGAGGGTATTTTACGCTGTTTTTTTCGCTTAATTCTCCGAAGTTACGCCAGATTCTATGAATACGTTAACATCACCCGATCAGGAAATAGTTTTTGATCGGTGTATGTTTCACTAAAATAACAGTTATTGATTTATAAACAATTGTGTTAAACCGTGTTTTTTTCTCTTATATCAGTCAATAACACGTCTATTTTCTGTTTTCGTAAGTGTATGTTTTAAGAGTAAAATAACACCCCAGTCTTTTTTTGCCTGTTCAACCTATGTTTAAACGAAGACACGCGTTTTCATTTGATTATTAACCTTTAAACAAAAATAATTATTCGATTCAAAACAGTAACAAATGCGTTAGATTTTTACGCGTGCGAAACTCATGACCCCATCGCAGATCCGCACGCGCGGACTATCGGGAGTGCGTGTGAATCTAACGTTGCACCGGTTCATTCAGATACAGAGGATAGGTGTTTTGCATTTTCGTGTTTATTTATACAAAACATTCAATAGTCATAAGGTTTGATTGCTATGACAATATACAGACGCGTATAGTAAGCAAAAATGTTAAAAGGCATCTCATTCACAGAGAGACCCAAATGAAAGAAGTGATTTTACATTTTAATGTTTGTCAACCAAACTACTACCAAAATATGATAAAAGCTGATTCAAATGAAAATTGTTGTACAGCAGGTACATGGTTAGAAAATATGTTAGAGCATATGGTCTTGATATTCCGATTCAAGGATGTCTCTGTATTATAGGATTAAATTCATTTTTTCTGTTTTTTATGCATGTGTAAAAGAATGTCGGATCACGCACAAATCAAATTAACACATGCATAAAACTAGAAAAAAAAATGAATTAAATCCTTATAATTCCAATCGTGATGAATATATTTAATTTGAGACTCCTCAAATGAATAGAAAAACAAAACAATAATAACTATACGCTACAAAGTAAACGCGTAAGAATACATCACCTCTGTCCTGGTTGACATCAAATTCTCTAGATCTAATATCCAAAAATATTGTAACGGCTATTGTTTCCATTATCAGATGAACTCTGTAACTTTAGTTGGTTTATTGTAAAATGTCGAAATATATTGCGGTGAAAAAATTAAACACCCGCCTTTTATCTCTCGATTTAGACAAATAAAAAATCAATAATTCCAGGAAATTCCCACAGAATGTATATATATATAATATATATATATATATATACGTAGACGCTGACGTCATTGTTTAGTTTTTGTCTACACGCTTGTTTTTAAAAATGTGTCAATATTTACGAAGGTCATATAAATCCACGCTCATTGATGTAGAATCCAAATTTGGAACGTTTCAAACGACTTTTACGTGCAAAGTTTGTGTGTTTACATTGTCTCACGATCGTTTTCTTCTGAATGTCAACTACATGTACATGATTTAAATTAATTTTTCCTGTGGGTTTTTTTTTGTCAACGACTAGCATTCACGTTCGGTAAACCAGGGTTGTGTTCAATGGTACACTATACATCTCAAATCTGAACATTTTATGATCAACTTCATTGTTTCTCAAAACAACTTATGGTCTGATTGTGCCGCCCGGTTAAATCGCTGAACCAAAGAATTCTATAAAACAATAACAGCTAGGACTAGATCAAACATTTGTTTTCGTTGTGTTTTATAATTAAAAAAAGCGTGGAACCGCTGTGAATATCATTTCAGTTCGTATATTGTTAAAACGACCATCAAAATGTCGATGCTTCTTTGTCTACGCGAGAAACGTAAATGTAGTCCGGCTCATGGGTTTTATCGAAAAAAAAGTCTTTAAAAAATTGACGTTGTCCAAGGAAAATGCTTTAAATACCTATATGATAATGAGATTGGAATTATTAAGTTATGGCTCTTTGTTATTTCAACTTATTCTTTACACTACACTTTCGAGCAATAGCCATGGGGATGCAACCCCCACCCACCCACAGTTTAAAGCCGATTACAATGAAACTTGTTGTACAGTGGGTACATGGTCTGAGCATGGGCCTGGTGACATTCCTGTTAAATGATTTTTACTGAGTTATGGTCCTTTGATATTTATTAAAGTAATAAAGTTAATTGCAACTTTGCATTTCAGCCTATAACTGCACACGCTATCGCGGATCTTCATACGGGGACATGCCTTCGGGAAACGATAACCTTTGTTTGTTAAGGATCAGTTACCTCAAAGGCCAATGTCACTTATGTCCTCGAATTGTTTGTTTCGTTTTCCTCTTTACTTTTTACTTTTTTTCTTTTCCTATTTCATTTTTTATGTTTCATCATACGACCATCTCCAATTTCCCCGCACCTTGCCAAATTTCCGTAATGACCATAGATCTGTTCTTTTTTTCCGGCTGATTGGCTAACCTTTACTTGGGTATAATTTCAACACACGTATATCCACATCTACAAAAGAAAAAGAAATCACATTACAAGAGTTATTTACATCTTGCACGTTACAACGCACTGTTCAAGTCGTTTTCTAACAACCGCAGTGCAGATGGAAATTTGTTTGCGGTGCTCCAAATCCGTTTACATTACCTGGCTTTCGTCGAGTGCGATACATGTTGTAAACTCTTTACTACTACTGTCAATAGTCAAACATCAGTATTCTATTAGCATTTCCATGGACTTATATATATATATATATATATATATATATATATATATATATATATATATAATTCCTTGTCATATCTATGATAATATTACAGGTACAGCGGGGACTTTCGTGTCGGCAGACACATTTCTAGGTCAGTTGTAACATAAGCATACTATATATTACTGAGATAGATCTAGTCTTATTGCAACTGCCTAACATTCATTGCGATCTATCAACACTTTGATGTCACTACAATAAGCGCCGCGTAGTTATAAATGGCAATATCTCGTTGCTGTGAATTAATAATGTTGTTTAATGTAAAATTCTTTCAATTCTTTAATACAAGATTCAGTCAGTACACTTGTCTATAAAGATAAAATAAAAATAATAGATTTATAAATATTTGTTTTGTATATTCACTTTTATATGCAGTCAATATAATTCGCGAGAGGCATCTTAATTTCGCGAGACTTTCGTGGATTACTTAAAAATTAAAAATTATGTAAGTCATTGTTTATTCGAATACGGGGGATTATTGGGAAGAACACATTTGTTTTTCATTTAAAATAATGAAATGGAGTTCTAAATTCCAAATTTTAACATATAATTATGAAGGAATGATATCCGATAAAAGTATCCCTTGAAAATAAAATAATACAGTCAGCAAAGAGAAACTAGCAAACCGGATATCGACTGTGAGGCAATGACAACTCTAAACCACCGCATCACCTTGTTAATTCCCGGCAACGATATATTGCCAGTTATAATTACGCGGCGCTAATTTTAGTGACATCATGATCTGGGGTCATAGATTCGATCCTCCGACACGGCTATGTGTGGTGTCCATGAGCAAAACATTATCTGTATGTGCTTAGTACTGGTTCCACACAGGAAGGCTTCGAGCGTGATTTGTCTTAGTTGCAAGAACTTGTTTCACAATCGATGTAAAACAAATACATCAGTTTAAAAACATGAGACAAAAACGTATCTTCCTGAAAATGGTAGTTCCCACATTTTTAGTGTTATATTTCGTAAATGATATATGCATCGGGGAAAGCAAGTATTGTACACCTTAGTTTTGCTTTTTAAAGATCTCTGGATTGATCGACAAAGCTGGTCACGTGATATGGAGGAGGCAACATATGGTTCTGCAGCCAGCTGTTTTAGTTTGTATCAGTGAGCTAATAGGTCAGTGTTTGAATATACTTGTATGAATACAACAAATACAATTTTGCAATGTTTGATCTAGTTTAAAAATACCCATTCAGGGAGATAATACCTGTGTTCAACGCAGTTGTGTCCCATTGCTGTTTAAACTAAGAAAGACAACTGTTGCGTTCTAAATTGATGATTAAACGACAGTTGTTTCCCTTTACTGCCTTAACCTATATTTCGTTCGAAGTCTTGATCATCTTCAACGCTTGCTTTTCTTTTTATTAGGCATAGCACCACAATAATGGCTGCGATAAAGAAATCTGGTTTCTTTTTCTCTAAAAGTGCCGTAGTTGCATAGTTTATAGTAATATTTGGTTTTGGGTGGCATTCTTAATCTATTTGAAACGATTCAGATGCATTGTTATTTTGAATTGTGAATTTAAAAAACAGTTTGGAAAGTGGGGTAACAATATTTTGTTTATCAACGGCGTTCAAACTGGAGAGAAAAGAAATCTCTAGAATATAATATGACCCCTTCCTTTTCATGATATTGTGGAAGTGCAGAGTTGATAAGTTTCACCTCTTTCATTTTTTGGATTTTCTACGAAGAGCAAGCATGTAAACTTTTTTTATTTACTATAGATTAAAGAATAAAAATTGATTGCTTACACATTTAGAACATCAAGCGTCAAAGATGACTATATTCGGTCACATGCGCAGTAAGCTATCTTGAATATATTGGCTAGACTGTAAGCAAACTTAGTAAAACAGAAGCGTCTCGGAGACTTGCTGTGTAATTGAGTGATCAATGCAAAACGCAGACTTTCAAACTGTATAGCCCTTATGATTGGGCTGAACATTATTCGTAATTGAACTAAGACGTAACACAAAACATAATCGCCAGTTTCGGGTTTGGCAGTTATACAACACAGCATCTCGGACAACTCATTGACTATCTAGAACTTATAAAAAAACTTCAAGTTCAATGAATGACAGGTTCGTGAAGGAACCAAGTTTAAAAGAACACATTTCGAAACGTTTAGGTTGAACATGGAATTAGAAGGCCTCGGGTTGAACGACTACAATTTTAAAGGAGCACACTGCACTATCTTACAGGCATAGTATAGTACCCCCATTGGAAGCAAGAAATGCTTCCGTGTGGTAGTCGCATAATGGCGGTAATAAATAATACTTGTTTCTTCTTCTTCAAATATGCATTTTCCTTATTTAAATGCTCTTTTTTAATTGAATGGCATTATTGGTGTATTTTTAAGCATTGTCATGTTTGAATTGTGAATTTAGAAAAACGATTGATGCTTGGAAATTGGAGTACGAGTACATGATTTCGGAAGTCTACTTTCACTTTGTCAACAGTGTACACACTGAACAGAAAGACAATATCTTATATGACAAATGACCGCTATTTTTCTCATTATATTGTGACAGTGCATAGGTTGACAAACAGTAAAATGTAAGTTTCACTTCGTTCATTTGGGTCTCTCTGTGAATGGCGGACCTTCAAACTTTTATTATTTACAATAGAATAAAAAACAAAAATCAAAAGTGGGGTTACACGTTAAGCATTTATATATATAACTCTATTAATGAATCTATCTATATGATGCAAAATATATAGTTCACGTAGATAAATTATATAGTTCACGTAGATAAAATATAAAGTTCACATAGATAAATTATGTGAACATTAAATATATAGTTCACATAGATAATATATATATATATCACATACATAAAATATATAATTCACATAGATAAATTATATAGTTCACGTATAAAAAATATATAGTTCACATAGATAAAATATATATTTCACAAAGATAATATATATATATATATATATATATATATATATATATCAAATAGATAAAATATATAGTTCACGTAGATAAAATATATATTTTTACATAGATAAAATATATGGTTCACATAGATAAAATATACAGTTCACATAGAAAACATATATATTGCTTTGCTGTTAAACGATATATTTCATGTGATTTGCCTATCAGTGTGTATGCTATTTGTGTTTTATGCTGAACAAAATATTCGTATTCGTATATATATATTGGGGAAAGATTTGTTTGCTAATTCTAATATTTTGATAAAGAAAAATATATTTTGAGAGAATAAAATCCCCCGCCACCCCATCCCTAACATACTACCATTTAATTTATCAAAGAAACGTAAAGCATCTTGCCCATTGCCGGAGTAATTGACATGAATATTCATGTTGCTCGGTTTAACACTAATGCATATACATTACGGCCCAGTCGTCAAGTAGCAATTGTGTATATAGGTGTTTTAACACCTGTGAAGTTCGGGTGGATGATTCATACATTAATTAATACATCTACCCATCTATCCACCTGGGCGGCGTGATCAAAGGCTTGCACGCGATGATCAAAGGAATTTCTCAAGTATCCGTGGTCGCGTATTTATACGACTGAGTGACATCAAAGATTTAATGTTCATTCAGTGTTCAAAATTCATTTGAAATAACATCAAAACTTTATATCTGTAAAAACGTAATTCAGTCTTAAAAAATTTAAAATGCATTTATATCAATTTCAATATAAAATTTATTTATTTCGTAATATTCAGATATTTTGCAAAAAATAAAATAACAGCATGTTCCAAATTATTTGATTAGAATTGAAATGACAGTACTGCGTTATAACAGCCTATCAGCGAAATTTTAAACTGATACAAAGTATTCGTTTTTCATCTATAGCGAAACAAGCTACCTTTTTTGGTTACTCGGCGTCAGTTTATACAACTTTAACGATGCATCCATGCTTAGGGAATCAGGAGGGAAACCAGCGGAAAACACACCTGACAAAATTGAGAGATTTATTAATGCTTTCTGTGACACACTTCACTATTATCTCCCTTTAATACTCCGGACAGGTAAAGGAGATGGAAATAAAAATATAGTTCTATTGTCTTCCTTTTCAGAAGTTCATATTGCAGTGATTAATTTATTTAATCATGTATTAAATTGTCAGTATTTAACTATTTTACAAATCGCCATTAAAAAATTGGTCTGTAGAACGGATCCAGCTCTCTCAATCGGGTCCGTTAAAAGCAAATGTTGGGAAAGCCACATTTGAGCACGTTGATTGGTCAGTTGTTTCAACAGAAGGTTTGATGACGTCACAGTTTAGAAAGCGTTCAATTTCTATGACTTATGGGAATACCCTGCTTTTTCACTGGGGTTAATAGACCTGATTCGGGAGGTATCAGGTTCTGGGATGGACTAGCAGAATTTTTTATGCTGATACCATATTTCTATCCAATTTTGTGTCCTATTTAGGCTTGGTGGGTCGAATCGCATCTTGGGCGGATTATTAACATATTATTGCTCTGGACATCGATAGGTTTCTCCAAGGACTTGTATAATCTCTATATATTCCTTAGTTTCTCAAAACGTATGAATTAAAACAACATTCTGGTCAATGTTTATGATTAGTTTTGTTTATAATTGCAGATCTTGAACCAGTGAAGATTTGAGCCCATACTCATGCCACAGATTTAGTTTTTCGCTGCATTGACGACATTAATGTAACAATGGAGCCCTTGTTTGTATAAAAATCTATATTAAAATGCAAATTATATTAGTCAGTTCAAAGATAACAACAATGATAATACTACTAATAATGACAATAATACTTCTGATAATGATAACGATAATGATAATGCTAACAATAACAATACTGATGTCTTTATGTAAAGAGGACAAGCAGATGGATCACTTTCCAATGTTCCCTAAGGTCCTCTGTTATATACATGTTACATTAAGTTAATATTGAAACACTATATAGAACAATTATACAGAAGACACGTACACAATGGAATCTTTACAAACATGTATGTTACTGTAGAGACGTATATGTTTAATGCATATTACAGGTCACAATGTATAACTAGGGTGCTGCAATGTATTACAAGTGATAACATTTTTTACTGACGTATTAAATTGTATATGCATGTATTAAATATTTGTAAACTGAATGTACAAACACACAGTTGAAAGCCTGGGGTCAAACTGGGGTCTTAATGGATTTACAGTGGTGAGAGGTCTAGTGCTTGGGTATTGGATTTTGGGGCCGGATTGTGGACGATTCACTCGTCAACCAGGTCTTAAGTGTGAGTTGTTTGGTATTGTAACCAGGCAGCCACTGAACAGTATTTGTACACGCTGTTAAAACCTGAGTGTATGTAAATAAAAAAATGAATTCTATTCAAAATTTAACTGAATTATTTGTTTTCTATTTCAAACTTTGATATATGCTCAAAGAATCACTTAAATATAATATAATCTGCTGCAACAATGATGACGACAGTTTCTGACATGCTGTCATTAATAAGTTTCTCTTATTGAACTCTTATTCCATGTACCTATTATAAGTTACCTGTGTATGCATTGCAACTTTGCTTTATGCTGAATAAAAGTTGTTGTTGTTGTTGTTGTTGTTGTTGGTTCCGATTCGCTCTCGATCAGTTTCAATCGATCAATTATGTCGATCAATCAGTCTCAATCAATTCATTATGTTGATCAATCAGCATCATTCAATCGATTATGTCGATCGATCAGTCTCAATCAATCCATTATGTCGATCGATCAGTCTCAATCAAATCCATTATGTGATGTTTGTTTGTAGACAAGTCAAGTATCTTAAAGGCTTTCGTGATTACTTTTAAGTTCATTTTTTATTAAAAAATTATGACACATCAAACTGCTTTGATTTGATCTAAAGTGTACTATCATCCCGTCTTATTACTGACAATCTACCCATTTTGAGGTAATGAAGTTGAAATAATCACCGCCTCTCCTTTCAATTTTAATCTAACGTCATATAAAAGATATAAGCGGCAGATCAAACGTCTCGACAAGGGGAGATCAATTGACTGGATTAAGGATAATTTTGATAGGTGTTAAAATAAGATTTAATAATTCGGCTTTGAAATCATTTGACGCACTAGTTAATGTTTTCGTATGTGTATAATGTTGAATTATACTCCCAATACAGATGTAAGAACCGCTTAGTTTTCAAGACGTTTGATCTTTAGAAAATTCCAAGTAGGTAAACGTTTAGTGATATGGTCAGATACGTGGTATGTGCAGGCCTGTTTGTGTTTATTTTTTTTATACCTTTATAGTTATTATGATATTTTTTAAATGCCGATTGTTTGTTACTCAGCCTCGGAGTAGTATGGTAAATATTTGAATTCTAATTGTTACTTTATACATGGATTTATATAGAAAGACAGGAAACTTGCATCTCTCTACAAAATGTTGATAAAATAGCAAGCGAAGAATTAATAATTTGGCAAATTAATCATTCAAATTTCACAGGCAACTGATATTCATTTACATAAAATATAAATTGTATATAATGTTATATATTTTATAATGTTTTTAACAAGCAAAAGGATATTGAATTTAAAATATTGCAGTTTAAAGTAAAATTTCAGGTACTTTCTTTGATTTTTAAGTTGCAGTGTACACATTTTGTAATCATAAGTAGTTCAATAATTGTATACAAATTTTGCTGGAAATGGTCTCATTTTGTAGAAAATACCATTGTGCAAATAAAGAATTTTGATTTGTATTTCCGAGATGAATGGAAAATAGAATATTTGAAAACGAGATTTGGTGAGATTTTAGCGTGAATACACGAGCGTCCATTACATCTCAATCAGTTGCTTTTCCTTTTCCGATATGTAAGTCCTTGCTTTATAAAACCTCAGTTTTTATATTTACACAATTATGTCAAATATGTGTCACTGTCAGCGGAATACTTTTGGTATATATATATATATATCTTTATTTAAGTCTCATCTATGTACAAACATAAAATATATACAACTATCACAGATTATTCATGCATTATTTTTGAAAAAGATGTATACTATAAAGCATTATACACTAAGAATTGAGACACCGGCGCTAATCTTGGCTCGAGACCTAAAAGATTATTAAAATAACTTTTTTTAAATCGTGAAAGGAAAAATAAATGCAAATGCATCGCTATATAGTCAAAAGCTTTTTAAAAAATATTTTAAAAGATCAGTTATCACCCCAGATCAGATCTGGAATGACCTGATTAGCACCGATTTCTCAACATAATATAAAATTAATTTGTTTTACATTTAAGATATAATACATTATTTATATAAAATATTTCTACGTATTGTAAAACAGGTTTTGGCACATATTCTTATCATATCTTTATTGGAAAAGAGAAACTTCATTTTATTACAGTCATCAAAATTATTAAAGTTTGCATCTATGCTTACTGCTTTAAGCATCAGATCTGTCCTAATATCTTTATAAGAGGCACATTTTAAAATAACATGACACTCATCTTCTATAGCATCATTACAGAAAGGACATAACCGGTCATTCTCATTAATACCCTCATATCGACCAGTTTCTAGTTTTAATGGCGCAACACCACATCTGAATTTTGCAAACGCTGATCTATGCTTCATTGGTAGCACAATTTTACAGTAATTTTCTACTTCATAATCATTTTTAAAAAGCCTATAAGTTCTTAATTTGTTACGTCCATTACCACGTATACTAGTTGTTTGATTTACACTTGCTTTCCACTCCGTAATATATATAGACATCATCTTTTCAAATACAGTATCAACAAATTTAATTTTGTTAATGTTTGAGTATGTATGAATATGAAGCTGTAAACTATCAAATTGATTTATAACTGTGAAAACCCAATTTTTACAAGAGTTATTAGCTTGGTATGTGTCTTAAAAATATCAAGGAGTTATATAGTTTATTATTACAATAACAATAATAATAATAATAACAATAATAATAATAATAATAATTATAATAATAATAATAATAATAATAATAAGAAGAAGAAGAAGAAGAAGAAGAAGAAGAAGAAGAAGAAGAAGAAGAAGAAGAAGAAGAATGATAATGATAATGATAATGATAATAATAATAATAATAATAATAATAATAATAATAATAATAATAATAATAATAATAATAATAATAATTATAGTAATAGTAATAGTAATAGTAATAGTAATAATAGTAATAATAGTAATAGTAATAGTAATAGTAATAGTAATAGTAATAGTAATAGTAATAGTATAGTAATAGTAATAGTAATAGTAATAGTAATAGAAATAGTAATAATAATATTAATAATGGTAATGATGATGATGATGATGATGATGATGATGATGATGATGATGATGATGATGATGATGATGATGATGATGATGATGATGATGATGATGATGATGATGATGATGATGATGATGATGATGATGATGATGATGATGATGATGATGATGATGATGATAATGATAATGATAATGATAATAATAATAATAATAATAATAATAATAATAATAATAATAATAAAACAATAATAATAATAAAGACTTTTAACAAGAGAACTCATTTGAATAAATTCAATCTTCCATGAGGCCATCAACATATTTACAAAGTACAACATTAATTTAACATATAAACACACGAATAAACAAACAAGAAAGTATGTTTGCGTGTATGTATATCATTATTGATCAGAGTTAACCGAATTATTAGAGTTGTTAAGAACGTTTACTCCTTTGTAAATATAAAGCTTTGAACTGATTAATAGAATTTGCATTTTTATATAAGACGGAATAGAGTTCCACAAAGCACAAAGAAGATCCTGAATTTCGAAATATTTCAGAATAAGGATTAGGAGAATACAACTGTAGATCAGAAGATGACCGTAGTCACGGTGCATGTATGAACATTAGCTGTTGGAGTAAATAAATATTTGAGATATGCAGGAACCTGGTCATTCACTGTGTTATCTAACACTAGTATATTAAACATACACAAACATGTTGAAATGTTAGTATTTGAGAATTATATAGAGAGATTATGAGAAGGAACCTAGCCTATTCACGCAATATCTCGTTTTTTATATCTTAACGTCCATTCATCTCAAATAAATACATACATTGCAGAATAAAATTCTTATCAAAACAATGCCATTCCCAGAAATGATTTGTATTTAAAGGGTACCGCATGTCAGAATATAAATGGCCATTTATCGTTAAATAAACATGTAACTAACACAAAAATCAACAAATTTTAATTGAACGAAATTTATCAAGTGAGAAAAACGATATTAAATATCATGATTTCAAGCGTTTCCTATATATCATGGGCGCCGCCATTTTAAAGCTCTTTTATGTTGGAGGTTTTCGGTGACGTCATAGCTGCACTTCCGTTCTAGTTCTCGCGAAAAATTTATTGTGTCGTTAGTGACTGCTCTCAACTGATACTCTTTTGTATATACACTAATTCACGTAAACAATTGATAGACAGATATACAGTACATTAGTGAACATCGAAGAAAGACAATTAAACGCGAAAACTATTCTGAATTGAAGGATTTAACCATAAACATTGTTTTCTTCAGCGGAATAAGTGAGTGGAATAATGCGATATGTTTTGTGGGCAGCGTTGATTTTAGTTTTCCTTATATGTGATTTCACATTGCCTCAGTGTCAAGCTTCTGGTGACATCACGCGCAAAACGCCTTTATACTTTGGGGTAGGACTTAAGATTGCAGAATGAAGCGTACCAATGCCTTGGCGTACTATTACCCAAGCATACAATTTCTGATGATTTCAGTACGAAGATGACCATATGCGACATACATATAGACTTAGTGTATATTATCCAGTGGGAAGCTCTTAAAAATGTGCTAATAACAGCTGATTTCTGAAATTTAATTTGTAATTTTATATACTCTTCCAAAATATTGCGAAATTGATATAGCAAACTTTCACAATATTATAATTGCAGGCTGTTTAAACAGGTGTGATAATCCAATTAACAATAAAAACAAGAGGTTAATGCCAAAACATAAGGTGTGAAAACGACATGGTATCTAAAAGTTATTATTTAAATACAAATTAAGGCCAATTAATTGTGAAAGGCCCGATTAGCTCAGTCAGTTACGTGTCTAACTATCAATCCAGGTGTCTCAAGTTTGAATCCCCACCCGGCGACATTCTCTGTGATGACTGACATACAACATTGTGTCTCAATATTATTTGTCTCTCACTGCTGATTCGAGTGGAAAAATTATCAGTTACTTGCGGTTGTTGGGTGTGCTCGAGTACTGGTTAACTTTTGCAGGAAACAGTGGTTAGGTTAACTGAACATCTGTACAGTAAACCCTCGATGGCAAAAAATGATGCTAAATATTCAGTCAACCATTAATTGTTCATAAACTCATTTTATTAATTTTATAATTAATAGGCAATTTAGTTTATTGATATATGGCTTTTTCACAGTCAACTAGGTCATTATTCTTGAATAGACATTTGAACTACCTCTACTTCGTAATGAAAAAAGATAGAGTAAAACCTTTGTTCCTTTATTTATTCATTAATACATGAAAAGTTTTTTTACTGTTAAAATAGTGTTCTGGTATACAATTTATGAAAAATATTCATAAAATCATATAACATATTTTTTTTACGTGAAAGTTTGCATTGATATTGAAACCCTAATTAACTGAAAATGTTTAAATAAGTAATAAGGCATAATACTTTGTGATATAACATCCTGTCATAAACCATGGGGTCATTAAACCTGGGGAGATTACGCTTATTAGGGTACAATATGCACACTGTGGCAGGGTATTTCTCATTACCACATGGTGTGAATGTGGTGTGGGTGAATTATGAGAGCTCAGCAGGGTGCCAGTAGCTGGACAGTAACATACACCTTGTGCAATATGCCTGTAGACATTATATTCCATATGACACTCCCTATAAGGAGACACATTCATATATGTTTAGAGAACTGGCAGAATAGATAATCATCATATATCAAATTGGGTAGTAACACCATTTGAAAATCCAAAAGACAGTGCCAGTTATGTAAAACAACACAAAAAAACCCAACTCATTCATGCTTCATCTAAATTTACTAAAAAGGGTATGAAATCAAAATTTTATCAGCCATTTCTCAGTACGCAACAATGGCCGCACCAGCTAAACACGATAAGAAAAGAGATATAATATTATTTCTTATTCTCTCTTAGACAGGTAAATATATGTAACAAAACATTTTCCCTTAAATTCCATTCCTGGTCTAATTAGTGTTTTTTTTTTTGATAATGTATTGACTGAGTAGCAAACAGTATATACCCTGATAGTACAGCATGAATGTGCAGGCTCGCCTGGGTCTACATCAACACTGACGGCAATAATTACTTTTTTTATCAAGCTAAGGGTAATTTTACTATTTTGAAAAATTCAATCATCAATGTCAGGCTACATGATAAGATGTCAGAGTCGTGATTGATGGGTTTTGGGTTTGATCTCTGGTTCATGATCGGTGTGACTGTTTAACAGTTATCATCTTTTTGGGTGAAAACTTCATAAGACATTGCTGTGACATCTCTGTATTATTTCTGTGATTCATTCTAAATCTTCTATATTTTCGTATTTTCGTCAGACGAAAGCATCATTACACAGTTTCCGCAGCTGCAAAAAACTTTCACATGTGTGAACAACTGTGCCGTCTCACTATTTCTCTCGTCTTCTAATTAATTTAACTCAGCTTCTGAAAATTCTGGTTCAAAGTTGTAGGCCACAAGTCCTTCTCCGTTACTAAAATCCATTTTATTATTCTTGCGAGTACTTTTGCCGGTGACTATAATTGCACGTTTCTATATCTGCTGTAGCGTATAAATCAATTATGTTTTAAACCGGAAGTGCAGTTATGACGTCACGCAGGTATCCAATATGGCGACTTCCACCACAAAGTCGATGTGCGAAAATGACCGTTACAAAACGAGCTGATATATCTTTATGGATTCGAATTTATGCATAATAATACTATTAATAGAAAGCTGAACTCATAGCTATTCATATTATCCTGTTTTATACACAGGGTTGCGTTCCCCTTTAAATTTGTTAAAGTACTGGATTACAAAATGTGTATACTGCCGCTAAAATAAAGACAAACTACGAGAAATTTTCCTTCAGATCTCAGTATCTCAAACTCAAGATCATTTTGCGTGATTGAAACATATTTAAACATTTAAGATTACATATAACTTACAGTTTATGTATAAGACATCAGTTGCCTGTGAATATTGAATGATTCATATGCCAAATAATTATTCCTTTCTGTGCTGTTTTATCAATATATAGTCAGGAGATGCACGTTTCCGATCCTTTTATACAAGTCCTTGGCTGAAACAAACACACTTCGGCAATGGTATCTTTTTATAAAAAAAATAAAGTAATTATTCGGACAGAAGTCAATGCAGTGATCTTGCACACGATGTAAAATAAATGCACCTAGAAACATCTAAACATTAATCTCTTGAAATGCAGTGGAGATCTCCGTCGCGATGTAAACTGAAATCAATCAATCAACAACAACAACAACAACAACAACAACAACAACAACAACAACAACAACAACAACAACAACAACAACAACACCACCACCACCACCACCACCACCACCACCACCACCACCACCACCACCACCACCACTAACAACAACAACAACAACAACAACAACGGCAACGGCTGCGACAGCGGCAACGACAGCGGCGACGGCTGCGATAGCGGCAACGGTAACGACAACGGCAGCGACAGCAGTAACAGCAACAACAGCAGCAGCAACATATTATTGTTTATTCGTCTCAGAAATATTCCGAATGACGAAATAAATGTTATCAAATAGTGAGTGTACTTTTTAAGTTGTTTATCTTTTTTTTCGATTTCACCGGTACGGGACACTCATTTATTTTCGCGAGTTCAGGGTGATGGCTGTATGATTCAGAGGGTTGGGGCAGGGGAGAGCTTGGGGCGTTTGGAGCGCACGATTACGATTGTATGCTTGAGAGTGCCGGGACTTTTAACCAGTTAGTTGTTTTTGCATTTTGCAACGTTTTCGGGTCCACCATCACTTGCTATACCCTATGCCCTGTAATGCATGAGAGCATTTTCTTTCAGTCTTTTCTAGCAGTGTTGGTGGGGTGGAGTCAAACAGTAGTAGTGAGCGATATACGTTTTTTAAAGTTTAATATCAGAGTACTATACCAAGAAGAAGAGGCCCGTGTAATCGATGGTATTTGGTGTGTGACTTTATATTGAATCAGGGGCCAGTATACTGTTATCGCTTCTTATAGTTAGCGAAGTTGTGATGCGGTAGAGAACAGTTATAATAACGGAGACCCATGTTATGAAATAACACAAGAGTATAGTAACTTGTTTTACTTATTGATACTTACTTACATTTAACGACAATAAGCCTGAAACGTCTTTTGGAGTGTTTAATGTAGAACTGAATCATGGGACTTCGAATAATTTTAACGCTTGACAAAATGATCACGTGTTCGTGTGGAAAACGGTTAAATCACCTCTCTCTCTCTCTCTCTCTCTCTCTCTCTCTCTCTCTCTCTCTCTCCCTCTCTCTCTCTCTCTCTCTCTCTCACACACACACACACACACACACACACACACACACACACACACACACACACATGTACTCTCTTTTGCCCTCTTTTACACTCTTTCGCTCTCATCACCCCCATCACCATCTCTCTTTCTTTCTTCATCTCCACTTCTTTATCTCTCTCTCTCTCTCTCTCTCTCTCTCTCTCTCTCTCTCTGATTTTCTGTCTTTCTTTCCATCTCTCTCACTCTCAATATCGGCAATATAGCATTCATTACTTAATTTTCGAAAATAAAAAATATAAAGCTTTAAGAAATACAAATACACTTTGTTCATTGTCTAACGACACCAGAGATCCCAAGAACATGTACCTCAAACATCTATAGGAAGTAAAGATCAAAATGTGAGAATTCTTAATCTGAAAAAGATATTTTTTCGTGATGAAAATGTTAAAAAATAATGCAAATAAAACTTTCACAGTTTGTCTTTATTCCTCGTTCCTTTCTTCAAATACTAACATTATGACTTCTCTTTCATAAGTTTAATAAAACGTAGGTTCCTCCCACATTAATTAGCGAGTACCTTTCACATCTCGTTTTGAGTATTATTCACCACGGGAGCAGATTTACAAATCAGCGTGAAACGGCTCCAGTATGGATAAACTATAATGCCCGATACTCTGCATTTCCTGAACGCTTTACAGAATCTGTCTGGTCTGAAAGTAAGCGCCATCTAGCGGAATTAAGGACAGAACTTCGTTTCATCAATCTTAGCAAAAGTAAAAAAAAATGTTTTTATCAAGAACAAGTTCGTGATATTACCAAATATTGTTTAATAGCGTTCAAGGAGTACTTTTAGTTTTATTTATTGCATGTTCATCTTTGTATGATAGAAACAAATCAGTTGGGATCCAAATTTTTGAGTTTAATGGCTTAATGGTGGGTGGTTGTGATACAACATTGTTTAAACATTTGTGCCCTTATGGTTCCGGGGAATGGCTTAGGGCAGCCTATCAAATTTTAGCAAAGATTTAGTTCGTACGTGATTTTTTTTTCATTTAAAATGGCATAGCACCTCTGAATCCATTAGTGTGAATGATTCCAAGTAGCGATACGCAATATATTAATTGTTTGGTGTAATTAAAAACAAAACTCTATGTAGGTACGTGTGCACAGTGTGTACATTATATAGGAAACGACCCCGTGTGTTTTATGTATACAAAATAAGAACTGTCTCATTAACCTTGTGTTTTAAGAATAGTCTTAATCGTCTTCAACGCTTGCTTTTCTAAAGGAAATAAACGTGTTGACATTTTGTGCAGAAAAAAGTTTGAATCGGGAAATAAGCTTTGATTGGCTGTGACAAATGCACTCATATACCGGTTAATATATGAACAAAATGATAGAAACATTTTATTTTGATGAATTTATTTCCTAAGCTATTTTGTTTACATAAATCATTTAACAATAAAAATAGAAACAAGGGGGGTATAGAATATTTAATTCGTTTGGCTAGTTATGAACGCTCGCGTATTCACGCAAACTCTCGCGAATTCTCCTTTTGAAATATACTTACATCTCAGAAATACAAATTAAAATTCTTTCATTACACAATAAAACTCGCTATAAAATAAAACCGTTCTCAGCGAATTGTGTTTAAAATTGTTAAAAGTACTTATGATTAAAAAAGTTGTATACTGCAACTAAAATCAAGAAACGTATTTAAAACTTTACTTTAAACTGCAAGTATTTCGGTTCAAGAGCATATATTGTATGCAAATCATTATAAAACACCTAAGGTTACATACCTTTTATCTTTAATGCATAAAAAACAATTGCCTGTGAAATCGGAATAATTAATTTGACAAGACATTAATTCTTCGCGTTGTATTTTATCAATATTTAATAGAGATATGCAAGTTTCCTATCCTTTTGTACAAGACCTTAATACCAATAAGCGTCGAAATGATAGTTTGGTGAAATAATTTATATTTGGAAATAACCAAGGTGGTCCGATTGCTTGAGGTTACAAATCAGAAAGTTTATCAGTATCTCGTTACAATTATTTTCACAAAGGAAATTGCCAAAACGTTTACTTTAAGAGAAATAAGCGTCAATGGTGATCAAAAGCAGCTGGACAGAAGAATAGAACTATAATAACTGGTTTGACATTTCTGTGTTGTTTATAAACGCCTATTATCACGTTATTTCTACATGCCCGACGACTTAATGTTAAAACACAAACAGGTTATATGACGCAGGGGCGGGTCTAGGATTTAGATTTTGAACGAGCGTACATAGGGGGCGCAACACAAAATCTGAACGGGCACACATGTTTTTCAGCAGAAATATAGCGAATTTTAATAAAATATGGGAGTTAAGGGTGCGTGGGCCGGGTCTAGTTAAATAGAAGATCCGCCAATGGGACGCCAACTGGAAGTTAAGGAAGATTTCAGACTCAAAAGGAACTTCTAAATCTAGATATCCTTTACTAGTAGATATATTGGGAGAGGACTTTATGTTTTATATAAAGATACACTTTAAAATAAAAAAAAGTCATATATTATATTTAAGTGGTATTCTAGACTCGTTAAAAATGTCAAGAAAATTGGGTGCAAATATTTAACTTTTTACAATTTTTTGGGGACTCTAGTTTTAGCATTAAGACATCTATTATTATCTTTACTTTCATCACAATTTTTTTTAATAAAATGGAGTTTTAATGACAAAAACATAATAAATTTACATTTTTATTAGTTTTACTTATTCAGTTTACTTCGATTGTGCAACATGTTATTACAAATCACGCTGGAAGTCTTCCAGTACTAAGATATGCGGAAAAAAATTGCTCAAGGACACTGCACGTAGTCGTTGCAGAGGATCGAACCCCCGGCCCTCCGATCATTGGTCCGATATTCTACCACTGAACCACGTGGTCCACTTATTTTACTGTGATCATTTTCCAAGTGCGACAGAAATATTATTATTATTAAGGTATGTGTCCCTAAACGTCCCTATACGTTTTTGTAGCCAATCAGAACCCTAGTCACCATGGGAGTTAACTGACCCAAATACATAAATGCATTTCTACGTACAGGACAAAAGGTGAACGTTAGCCAAATAAAAAAAACAAAAAACAAAACGGTTCGTAGTAACTAATTAAAACTTTATGAAATTAACAAAAAATCCCGAATAGCTAGAAACGTTTAACAGGCGCCAGACAACAAATAAACAACAAAAATGGTCCCACACCCACGGTCGAAAGTTTTGAAATAAAAAAAAAATATGAAAAATATCCAAAAAACGCGGCTCGAACCGATAACCTCAGATATGACGTACATGTATAACGCGACGAATAACACACCAATATTTTCATAATGGATAGATAAACCAGCACGACTTAAACAAGCCGCTCACTTAATAAAATTGTTTTTTAACGAGTTTCGATTTTCTTTTCATTTGCACCCTCTATTTAAAAAAAACTAAGCCGTCTCGAAGAAAATCTTTTTAACCTTTAAAGCTTTAAGAGCGAGCCGCAGATAACTGTGCGTGATTACAGTCAATATTTAATTTAGAAAACTTCTAAGTAGAAAGTTAGTTTTTGATCTGATAAAACGGCTCTTTCATCTTCCGACTTAAATACAAGTTGCCTTTCTGCAGTCGACGCCGCACTAAACCGCTAAGTGTTAATATATCTACGGGATTTAATTAGCCATTATATAGCAAAAGTTCTGCCCAATTTTATGAGAGGGAGGGATTTTGAATTATTACTAATATAATCCCTGCCATGCGGAAATGGGATGTTTCTCCGCTTAAAAGTGCTAAAAGTTATGGGAAAAATGTGGGA
>CM055911.1:13876455-13893955 GCA_029582155.1 Panopea generosa | reverse complement strand
ATACGTTCAGCTATTTGTTTAAAATCAATTGTTTTTGCATGAAAGATCGCTTTCTTTTCTAGACGAACTAAAAATCAGTTAAAGTCAATACTGTAAGGACTTTGATGTTTGTTATAAATTATGAATATCAAGGTGGACTGAAATAGATTGTTCGTTATTTGTCTTTCATTATTCGGTTTTCGCTATTCATCTTTCATAATTCGTTATTTGTCTTTCATTATTCGGTTTTCGCTATTCATCTTTCAATATTCGTTATCTGTCTTTCATTATTCGGTTTTCGCTATTCATCTTTCAATATTCGTTATTTGTCTTTCGGTTTTCGCTATTCATCTTTCATAATTCGTTATTTGTCTTTCATTATTCGGTTTTCGCTATTCATCTTTCAATATTCGTTATTTGTTTTTCATTATTCGGTTTTCGCTATTCATCTTTCAATATTCGTTATTTGTCTTTCATTATTCGTCGGTTTTCGCTATTCATCTTTCATAATTCGTTATTTGTCTTTCATTTTTCGGTTTTCGCTATTTATCTTTCATTATTCGTTATTTGTCTTTCATTATTCGGTGTTCGCTATTCATCTTTCAATATTTGTTATTTGTCTTTCATTATTCTTTCATTATTCGGTTTACGCTATTCATCTTAAATTATTCGTTATTTCTTTCTTAATTCGTCTTTTGTTATTCACTATTCATATTTCGTCTGTGTTATTCAACAAATTAACATCCATATAGTTAGTAAATAAATGTTTTTGTTTCGAATATTTTTATAGCAGTAATACGTGTAATTATAGATTACGTGAAATTTGTTGGTTTCCAAAAAGTACATAATGTACGAATAAATGTACAAAAATATATCATTATCTAGGCCCTGGTTCTAAATTCCACCACCATTCAGTGTTGTTCCATCTCCTTCCGGC
This sequence comes from Panopea generosa, assembly GCA_029582155.1. Lineage (NCBI taxonomy): Eukaryota > Metazoa > Mollusca > Bivalvia > Adapedonta > Hiatellidae > Panopea > Panopea generosa. Next base: position 13,893,039 of record CM055911.1, on the reverse strand, counting down.
GCACGGTACCTTCCGTCGTTACCTCTGCTATTCCGTGTTATTCCACTGCCTTCCGGTGTTACTTCCGCCTTTCCGTGTTATTCTACTGCCTTTCGATGTTACCTCCGTCATTCCGTGTTATTCTACCGCCTTCTGGCGTTACCCTCACCACCTCTCCGTGTTATTCCATTGCCTCCCGTCGTTACTCCCACCTCCATTCCGTGTTATTCCACCGCTTCCGGCGTTACTCCCATCCCCATTCCATGTTACTCCACCACCTTCCGGTGTTACCTCCGCCATTCCGTGTTATTACATCGCCTTTTGGCGTAACCTCTACCATTCCGTGTTTTCACCGGTTTCCGGCGTTATATCCACCATTCCGTGTTATTCCATCGCCTTCTGGCGTTAGCTCCACCACAGTTCCGTGTTATTCCACTGCCTTCCTGTGTTATATCCACCATTCCATTTAATTCCATTGCCTTCTGGCGTTAGCCCCGCCACAGTTCCGTGTTATTCCATCGCCCTCGTTACCTCTATTATTCCGCGTTATTCCCCTCCTTCCGGTGTTACCTCCTCTATTCCATGTTATTCCACCGCCTTCCGATGTTAACCTCACCACCGTTCCATGTTATTCCTCCGCCTTCCGTCGTTACCTCTATTATACTGTTTTAGTCCACCACCTTCCGTCGTTACCTCTATTTTTTTTTGTTATTCCGCCGCCTTCTGCCGTTAGCCTCAAAACCGTTCCATGTAATTCCATCGCCAACCGCTCAGCGTGTTTAATAAAAGAAAAAAAGTAATTATAAAGTCCCTCTCTTAAATTTATCCTAAATAGATATCTATTAGAGACCTTCGAGTAAACACAAAGTTAATCGATAACATCTCCGGACCATTAAATTCTCTAATTGGATAGTAATTAGACGATTTTATCGATTACAATCTTATTTTTGCCATTTAACTTTCAACACACGCAAAAAGCCGCTGATTATTTTTCAAAGTGTGGTCAAACGTTAAAGGGGCGGAGCCTTATCTGTAGAATTTAAATACATAATAAACTCCACTTTTAATTATTGCGCAACGGACAATTAGGGCGTCGCATTATCAGTGTAAATCGCGGCGTTATCTCCAGGTAAATCCCCGGACCTCAAGCCGGCCTGACAACTGATGACATATATCTGATCGCATCAGGGGCAGAATTGAAGATCTGACGTTCTCTATAAAGTACCTGATAAAATGCACCAATCAGGACTTAACTTTGTCGGCATCAAGTCCTTTGATGTCTAAAATCCAATTAATACGACAGGTAAATACGGTATAATGCGTGATGAAAACGTCCAGCCATTGCCACAAGGGCTAGTAAACAGAAGTGCGATTTGGCATTCCATTTCTCTCTCGTTTTTATTTATTGTAAAGATCGGATTGTAAAGTTCAGTTCAGTTTCCAAGTATTGAACGTGAGCTATATCCATTCAGTTATGAAAGAACTAGATATATTTGTGTATTGATAACTGAATAGACCACCACAATAGACACTCGTTACATGATCACTCACGATCCCGGTAATGTACATGGACGTTGCCCCTTGTCAAGGACCCTAAAACTGAACCAATACGTGTTGTTTTGTTATTTCTCGTATAGCAGTTTAGTTTTCTATCTAGTATCGCTCCATTCTCAACCGCAGCTTATTTATCCTCCTCATCCTCCTCTGTCATCGTCGTCCTCTCCTCACATTAACCCTCATCGTTCTCAATTTTCTTCTTATTTATATTCTCATTTTCACCACCACATTCTTTCTCGTTCTCAGCATCACATTCATTCTAATTCTTATTCCTATTTACACCATACCTTCATCCTCAACCGTTATTGTCTTCATCCTAATTCCTATTTTTACTAACAATCTATCCTCCACGTATTTTTCCTTACACCCCACTTCGCATTAACCCAGTCTTTCTCATAAATATTTCATCACTATGCTTGTAATCAGCATCATAATCATCATCATCAGAAGCAGCAGTGACAGGAGAATCAGCAACAACCTTAATAGCAGCATTTATCAAATTGACTTATTTAGGCAATCAGTTGTTTTTATGATGATTTAGTATACCCTCCGTTGCAGTTTGACCTAACGTACTTACCAAAGATCACTTAACTCTCACCCCGAAGGTCGATTGTGTGGTCAAACCCTACTCTGTCAAACAAAAATTAATGGGAAACAAAGTGTCAGTGATTTGCAGAAAGACGGTGGTCATACGCAGTTTTAACTTTTCCTCCACCAATAATATTAGATGGCGGTATATATTAATAACATTATATGGTGATATATATTAATGATATTAGATGGCGGTTTATATAAATGATATAAGATGGCGGTATATATTAATGCTATTAGATGGCGGTATATATTAATAACATTAGATGGCGGTACTAATGGCATTAGATGGCGGTACATATTAATAACATTATATGACGGTATATATTAATGATATTAGATGGCGGTATATATTAATAACATTATATGGCGGTATATATTAATGATATTAGATGGCGGTATATATTAATAACATTATATGACGGTATATATTAATGATATTAGATGGCGGTATATATTAATGACATTAGATGGCGGTATATATTAATAACATTAGATGTCGTTATTAATGCTATTAGATGGCGGTATATACGTATTAATGAGATAAGATGACGGTATATATTAATGATATTAGATGGCAGTATATTTAATGACATTAGATGGCGGTATATATTAATAATATAAGATGGCGGTATATATAAATGATATTAGACAGTGGTATATATAATTAATTTTAGATGGCGGTATATATTCATACTATTAAATGGCGGTATATATTAATATTATTAGATGGTACATATAGCCTGTAAAGTGTTGAAAATGACGTTAATACTAATTGAAAAAAGAGGTCAGGGGTCGCCTTTACCAACCATTTTTGAGAAGATTCTTCGACCTAAGCTTGAAAATCCCCAAATTTCAACCTAAGATATCTAGTTTACAGTAACAGATAGAATAAGTGTAAGGGTCGCAAAGAATGGTCTAAGAGTGTTTTCAAAATTCATTCTTGAGTTCAAGTCTAAGTATATTCTTAAGAATGTTTAGTGAAAGTGTCCCAGGACCCCTAGTGTCCCGGGGATTATCATTTTGAATTTCCCACGCGCCGCTGTGTTGTGTTTCGGGAGTGTCTTCCGTTCCACGTAACCACACAGACATGGCGAACACAATAATGTATACATTTAGACTCATAATCACATATCTGGTAATGACTTCATGATAACCATGCGTTAAACTTGCGTTCCCTCTGGTGTATCGCCGAATATAAAAAACATAAAAAACACCGTAAAATAACAATTAAAATATATTCAACAGCGCACACTTATCCACAAGGGTGTGTGTCCATAATCCAACTTGCCGAATGTAAAGTACACTTCAAACTATTCTCTGATAATAGTGTAAGCGCCTCCCCAAAGTTTCGTTATCGGAACCTCTGACAGTAATTAAACAAAAAATCACGGAAAAAGTGGGACAGAAGCGCAGTTGATACTGTGTGACCGCTCACGCAAGACGTCACAGGTTCGATCTCACTATCGCCTTTAAAATATTACACAATACTTGTCAAACTCAGGAAGCGGACAGGAGAGCAATTTGTATTAGGTGCGTCCTTGCGTCCTGCCTTCACAATCGAGTATAACATATTTAATCAAATGAATCTTCGCCACGTTACACAAATGATTGAATAAGTTACTAATAAGAATTATTTTCTTTCGTTTTAATCCTTTTACTATGTATGTTGAGGAATATGCTGTACATAACTTATGAATAAAATGTGTTTAACCAATCGAGTATGAATAAATATGAATAAGATATCATGCAGAAAATCATCCTTATATTAGAATTAACACAGAAAATGCTTGTCAATTACTTTTTGTGTCACGGTGAAAATATTTACCACTACAAAATCTTTTAAACGTTCAGAATCTACGTCTTGCGATTCTTACTAGCAGGCAAACCATTTCATTTCATTTTTTTTTTCTACATTTCAGCAAGTTATTTTCATATTAATAACCAAATTGTTGACCTTTCAGTAAGGAAAGGTCGACATATGCTTTGGAAATATTCTGTCAATTGCAAAATAATAAAATCTATCCTTTGATTTCCAGGTAATGGAATGATGGCGATATAACAAAATATAAACATGCAAAATCATCTCCATGCTAGACGTATGTAATGTGAAATAGCACCTGACTTAACGATGCCATAAAACATTCTATATTTGTTGTTGTTTTGTACTTTTCAAATTTAAAATGGTGATATATTGTTAAGATCAAATTCTGTGCACCTTCTCCAAATATATGTGTATACATATGTGTATACATATGTGTAGCTAGTTTTGGGTGTATATCTATGAATAGGATATATACTGGTATCTAAATCAAACATTATGTGGAAATTGTAGAGTATATACAAAATTACTACTTTTACTGTTCGTCATGAAATATGCTTGTTTTTGTATCCCTATGGGCTTTTAGCCTTATGGATTTGAAATAAACTAGACATACCATTTCATGGTGATCTGGTCTCTAACATATGAGTTAGACCACCAAGTCTAAGTTTGCCAAGTAAGGAAGTTAACCCGGACACAAATACTTCAAATCCTTCAAACAAGTTTTCTTCAAATTATAATTAAACTCAATACTTTAGAAACAATATTACGGCAAACTGCGGTTAGATTGATTTTTGTTCGTGTTTTCTTTTCGTATTTCGATATTCAGCATGAAATTAACCCTAACTTTCTCAGCCTCAAGTTACATAATTAAATATCGAAAGACGAAAACCAGATTTCAATCTAAAATGTAACTTTAGAAAAGAACAACAACCAGAAACATTCAATTACAACAGTAGCAAAATAACAAAAAATAACTACAAATCTGACGATAAAGAAGTTACTTTTTTTCAAAATTAATATGTGTAACTCTTCAGTATTTGGAGTTTGAGATGGTATGAGTTGTTGTATGTTGAGTATTTAGATGAATTATAATGGGTCACTTGTAGATAAACGTGTAAGGTTACAAAATAATGCTACTAGACTTATTCCCGATAAAAAATACTATATTCCTTCTACAGAATTATTCACTAAGTTTAAATGGATGACGTTTCCTGAAATAAAAGGGTTAAATTTCAAAAGGCAGTACTCATGTATAAATCAATTAATGAACAGGCTCCTGCACATCTCAATTATGTATTTATTTACTCTAACATCTAATATTCATACATGCACATTACGGTCATCCTCCGATCCACAGTTGCATTCTCTAAAGCCAAATTATGAAATATTTCGAAATCCGCTTGCTTAGTCCGGCTCTCGTTTGTGGAACTCTTTCCATCTTATGTAAAAATGCAAATTCTATTAATCAGTTCAAACGGTTATATTTACAATGGAGTAAACGTTCTTAGCAACTTTAATAATTCGGGTAGCTCTCATCAATATTGACATACATACACGCACAAATACTTTCTTGTTTGTTTATTCGTGTGTTTGTATTTTAAATTAATGTTGTACATATGTTGAGGACCTCATGGAAGATTGATATAATTCAAATGAGTTCTCTAGTTATTAAAAGTCTGTGTTATTATTATTAATATTATTGTGTTTATTATTATTATTATTATCTAATATTATAAGTATTAGTAGTAGTATCATAGCGGAAAACGACACAGCTTAAGATATCAAACTAACTTCTGTATGTCCCGAAAATCAACGTATTTGTACAACAATTAATAGTTGAAAGTAGGGAGATATGTCGGGGAAGAAAGCAATTAATGAGGTTTCAAGTTTAAAACTTAGTATAACAGTGACGTTGCAGCACTGTCATATACACATATTATTTTATATTATGCATATATATCAAATACAATTATATGCAGAAGAGTCTGACCACAAGTTTTCTCAACACTAATACGGCTATTACCTTAGAGTTTGAGACTCAACGTTCGGTGAATTTAGAAGACCCATTCAGTTCTCCGTATTTTACAAGTTTCTTTCCGCAGTATCATAGTCGATCACAGGTCCCTGTGGTCGCCGGACCGTCTTATCTCCCCGGAGGGTGATTCGGCCCTGTCCCTCCTCTCTGACAGTCCAAATCAGCCCTGATAATCACCCCTATTATGCATTTCAACACTTAACCCCTAAAAGATCTCTTTAAGCACATGACGAAAATATCTTAATTTCCTTTTAACAACAAATCTCTATTCACCTCAATTGGTTAGCGGCGTACATCAAAGGATCGTTATCGCGATTTTGATTGGTGGGCGGGAACTTCAAAGAAGAAAAATCGAGGTATAAGGTAGCGAACGACTACAGAGTATATAAAGTATAAAATATCAGTAGCTCGATGAGTTGTGCTTTATGATTTGACATTTTCATGGAATTTATTCGACTGTTAAACCGGAGGTCTAATTGAATTTATATTGCGACCGAGTGTGCAAGTGGGAAAACGTACAATTAACGACGTCGGTCGTGCTGTATTAAACATTTTCTCATATGTTGGGAGTGAAGAAAACGTAAATTATTAATTGTGATTTTTACATGTGCGCTAAAACACCCACAGTGTAATATTGTAGTTGAAATTAAAACACACTTTTAAAAGAAAATTTTGATACCGTGTCTAGGAGTTGTGCACAAGATACATTGCAATACGAAAAAGGAGAAAATGATTTATTGACGCTTTCGACTGAACAATATTCATTAAAAGTGTTTAGTTTGGATTTTAAACACATCAACGTTAATCTGTTGAAAACTATTAGAACACAATGGCTACCGTGTTACAGCCGCAGCAGCCCCATGCTTTTATGGTATGTATAGAAATTGTATTTCTCTTGTTTAAATAAAGATATTTAGTATGGATGTTTTGGTATGGTCAGTAAGTGTTATGGTTATGATTGATCGAATCGTGTGTTGTTTTTTTTAATTTTCAGGAAGAAAAAATACAAGAGGATAAAAAATACATTTTCAGATTGATAATAACTAAAATAAAATAATTTGAAAATACTTGTTTCAAAAATTAAATATAGTTCCGTATGCCGATTTTATGATAGTAACTTTATTATACTACACCCATATATTACATACCATATAAACTACATGTGTTCGTAAATTGTTATCTTCCTTGTGCGAATATACATATCTGAACAAAATTTATCATTAAGGCAGGTGGTAAAAGACTACTTCTATAATAAAATCAAACTCTTCATAAACGAGTTGTGAAAGACTGAATTATCGTACAAAATAATTATGAATTTTAAATGCGTAAAATGTACTGTTTAACCAAACACAGCATAAAATAAGTTTATAGACCACACGATAAGAGTAATAAAACTACATGTTAAAACACGGCACAGTAAAAATACTCTTTCCTGAACAAAAGTTTCACACGTTTTATTTTATATCATGGTTAATGTACAGTATGCACATAATATAAAACAATTCTTGCATCAAACAAATAACAAAGCATTTCTATAAAGAATTGTTATAGACTTTATTTAAAAAAACAAGTCAAAATTTGTATTAAAAAATATAACACATTTATATAACATATACGCATATAAATTGATAAAAACGCATAATATTAAACAAAACATATTGAACAATGCATGTGTAAACGACTATATACACAGTAAAAAATGAGATGTAAGGCAAAATTTGATCAAATTCTTTATCGGTTTAAACATAGTAATGTTTACAATACACATGTAATATATGAAAATGATATAGAAATAAGCTGACAGTTGTTTTGAAATCTGCCACCCTCGTATTGAAAACAGGAATGTTTACTTTATTTTAAATAGCTATTTACATGTCAAATTATAATCTCATTTATTTCAATTATTTCCCCAAGGTTTGTAATACGCTAATCTCGTCTTCTATTTTCAAATCTTCATTTTGGATAAGCAAGCATGGTCCTTTATTGTTTTCAAAAGTTAATTCAATAAAATAATCATGTAGAAGATTTTTAAGAAATGAATAGGAATTATGAGAGACGATGCTAAGTTATCAATACATAAAATTAATATATAAGATTTTTCAGTTACTTTAGTAAAAACATGTTTATAAGTCGTACTTCATTTCTCTAAATATAAGTCGCAAATTTATAAATCAAAATTCCTGCGGTATAAACACATGATTTGTTTATCTGTCTGAAAACATAGAACAGAACATATACTGTTTTCAGAATAAAGTGTTTCATTTGTCTTATACTAATTTATTTGAGCAAAGCTTATATGAATCACTTACGCGCCCGTTTTCTAGATAGAGCCAAAACTGAGCGCTGTATGTGAAAGGCCATTAGGTTCGGCCAATGATCGAACCAGCCACCTATGTGGTGAGCCGTCCACACTAACCACTGCACCACTGACCCGCTTTGTTTTAATTTAATGTAAATAGAAACAGAGACGTTACTAAATTGATTGACACACCTACAGGAATTAAATAAAAAGCTTGTTTAAAGAATATAAAGATAAACTAAATCTTAAATAAATAACGTGTGTAAAACACCGATGCCTAAATATTTAGAAAAGATTCAAACACAAGAAATGTTTTTATTTCTTTAATTTAAATTCTATGCAAGAATGGACAAACAGGGAAATTATTATTATTTCGCCGTTTAAGGTAATAAATCGTTAAGCCGTAAGCATATTATTCTACTCCGCCTTGGACCAACCCATTTCTTACCAAATCGGATTAAAACTTCAAAGTAAATGTAAGATTTATTCCCCGTGACCCCAGGTACTTACTGCGATCACTACAGGTTACCTGTCTTTGATGTTCGCCGCCCGGTGGTAATTACGAGGTAGTGTTTTTTTCTTAACAATGCGACTGGTCAGTATAAGCAGCCTTAAGGGAAACTGTAGTCTTTGACTTGCTGACCGTATAAAATGCTGGAATTTTAATCGTTTTTAGAGAGTGTCCGATAAAACGATTATAAAAATCACTTCGGGGTGTCACAATGGAGTGAAATGTGCAAAGTGATAATCGTAACGAACAGTAATTGGGATCGATTGGTGGGATGGAATTTTTCGTGACCATGCTTTTTTTTTCAAGGATTTATATAAAGATCCGAGTAAACTCCTTGATATTTTTTTAATCATTTCTCACATGGTTTAAAAACAACAATGCTTTTGTTTTGTTGTAAATTCTGATTTTTACAGAACTTAAAAAAACCCAGCATTTTATTGAAATTTAAAATACATTTTTAAAGAGTGACAACTCGCAAAACCACATAAGTAGAGCATCGAACCAGGATCCGGGAATCTGGGGTTCGATCCTCTTCCACGGCCGTGTGTGGTGTCCTTCAGCAACACACTACATCCGCTTACGCTTAGTACTGATACTGTCCAAAAATACTTTGAGAGTGATTTGTATAAGTTGTAAGAACTTGTTTCACAATCGATGTAAATTAAAAGGTTACAAATAACTGCATTCAAATGCTCTACATGACAATTAGAGCAAATAGTATTAATCACGTTTATAAATATTGACCCTATTATGTTTCTGTCATTGAATATTACGGTGTTAACTTTTTATGTCCGGAGAATTGAAGTCGAGAAAAAAATGGAATGACGAAATTATATTGTGGTGTGTTTAATATAAGACGAATTACAAGTATATCGTGCATGGATTAATAAAGGTCGAAACCAAAGATGAACCAAATTTAGAAAAAAAAAAAAAAACATTTTTGGTTTTCTTGAAAAATTGCACGAGTCAAATACCCCTCCCTCCCCTCAAAACAACAACAAAAACAACAACCCACCAACAACAAAAAAACAGCTAAATAAATTAATTTGTCATATAATAATTCCATATATTCTTTTAAAATTAATTGCGCTCTTTAAAAAATATGGTACATTTTCGACGATGTGTGCCTATTTCTTTTTTTTATGCATTGCAGTCTACCGGTCATTCATAAAATGCCCTTTAGGAGACTATATCAACGTTTTTCGAATAACACATATTATAGTCTGGTACGTTTTTATCGAAATGACGTATACTTTATTAAAAAAATAATAATTAGCGTTCGTTAAGATTTCGTTAACATCGCTATTTTGTTTTGTTTTTTTAAAGGTAAATAATGTAATTAATATCTCAAATATGAAGTACCTGAATATTCTCCGATGTAGAACCAGTATATTTACTTAGTATATGTGGATAAAGTAGCTTGCCCCATGACACTACACATAGCTTGATGGTGTTGCACGAATACGTTTCAGATTCGATGTAAAATACGCCCCCCCCCCCCCCCCCCCCCCCCCCCCAAAAAGGATTAAAATATACTCTACTTTTAAAAAATCTATTTTTTTATTTAACAATATTTTTAATACTACAGATATGTCACGGTGAGACTCTTTATAATTAGTTCGTTTTCTTTCAAATAGATACTATCTTAGTTTCAATTATTTATGTTGTCATTTTTGATAAAGATTATATTTCTGTTGATTGCAGATATTTCTCTCTCTGTTAAAATCTAAATTCAACAAAATTCTCTTCATATTTTTGGCAATACACTCTCAAGTCGTTTCAATTCATTCATTTTCTTTGCACTAATTTTCTGTTCACAGCTCACTAACTTGGCTTAATTGCAGTTGTCGCGTTGTCACTTAATATCATTACGCTGACTTGTTACCTGTATAAGGTCATATATCAAAGTAGCGCGATGACCCCCGGGGTGGAGGGCGGGAACATAAAAGAAGAGATGTTTAAGAAATCTGTCGGATTTGTCTAAGAAGGTGTCGAATAGACAATGCATACTTCATTTTTCATCAGCGGGTTTTTATACGGATCATACCAAGGAGTTGACTATAGGTGTCTTTTGATTTATTGTCCTACAAATGTGTGTTTTTGTGAATGGCTTATTAATAACGAAAATGAGTCATAGCAGTTAACCAAACGATCGGGATTTTAACACGTAGTAAAACTGTGATATTGTCGGAATTAGGTGGTGTGTACGCTGTGTTGATACATTTTTTTAAAACTAAATTTACATATTTCTTTAATTAAGACAGTTATTTGTATGTTTTATTTTTTCCAAGTGACGGTGTGATAGTAGTGAAGCAACACTACTACTACTTTTTACTACTAATTATAATAATAATAATAATAATAATAATAATAATAATAATAATAAGAGAAAGTAGTGTATTAAACATAATGTGGATATTGATACTTGACTACCATTACTTATTTAAATAACAAGTTTTTTAAGCAAGTGAACCGGTGCTAAAGGACTTTATTTTATTTAAAGGTAGAGTTAGGATATTGTGAAGCATTTTTTTGAAGACGTTTTAAGAATGTTGGATATAGTAATACAGTCTATGTGATATATGAATAACGTATATTTAAACAAAATAATAACAACATAAATAATAAATGATATATTCTGTTTGTATATGTTGAGAGTCATGGAGAACTGAGATAAAAAAGCAGTGTATTGTTATTATTATTATATTAACTCATGGAAAATACATTATTAACGTGTTTTATTATTTGTGTATTTTCAGCCACCGCACCTAGGAATGGCACCACAGCCCAGTATGGCACAGTTCCCGTCACCATGTCAACGGCAGATACATAAACCTGCACCAACATTACCATACCCTGGCTGGAACCCTAATTCCATACCTGGCGGCGGCCATATTGGAATACCGGAAGTTCAAATGATGCAACGTCATTCCCAGTTTTCTGCTTTCCAAATGCAATACACAGCCCGGGAGGAGTTTAAACTGATCCCACGTGATATCACGCCACCTGGTGGACATTTTTCATATGAATTTCATCAGTCGCGATTAATGCAACAAAATATGTTAGCGGCTGGCCGACATTTTTTAACACCACACAGATCTACACCGCAACTTCCGTTAACGGTTACTTCGCCATTGCATTCACCAGTTCCTATGGTAACGCCACCCATGCCGAAGCAGGTGTCACCCCCGCCGGCATCAGAAGCAGAGACGCCATGGTGGAGCGTGACACAAACACAGCAATCAGACGTTAAGTACCAGATACCCCATCCAATATTATACAGTCAGGGAAGTTCAACAGACGTACAGTATCAGGCGCATTTAGCCTCATTCTTACAGAACATTAAACCTATAACGCCGGCGAGGAGATGCCGACGGTGTCGTTGTCCGAACTGTCAGAATCCGTCAAATTCTTCCAATTCTTCAAAAAAGAAAGTTCACATTTGCCACTTCCCCGGATGTGAAAAAGTTTATGGCAAAACTAGTCACCTGAAGGCGCACTTACGCTGGCACTCAGGAGAGCGACCGTTCGTCTGCAATTGGTTATTTTGCGGTAAAAGTTTCACGCGCTCGGACGAACTTCAACGTCATCTTCGGACTCATACGGGCGAAAAACGTTTCGCTTGTCAAACGTGTGGCAAACGCTTTATGCGCAGCGACCATTTAAGTAAGCACGCTAAAACACACGAGACAAAACGTTCGAAAGTGAAAACGGAAGGAGATTCTGATATGGAGAATAACGAGAACGAAGCGCCGATGCAGACGGCGTCGGCAAGTGACGACGAAGATTCTGACATTGACGTCGAATTTGATGATTCTGACGTGTCCGATATTTGACTGTGATCGCGTGTTGGAATGGATATAAAACATTTGGTGCAAGATAGTACACTGATAGTACGACTGCAATTAAACAACTATATTGTGAATAACTTTGTCATACTCTTGGATTTATATTTCGTTAGGAACTTGTTTTTTATTTGATTTGTTTTCTAAGACAATTCATTTATCACTGGGGTAACCAGTAAATATCTTGGTGTTTTGCAAAAGAGAACGCTTCATCTCCCATTACATTCACCCCCTGCCCCAGTAAACTTAACTGCCTATTTCTTACACCTGCGTAAATATTACTAATATTTTGCTTTCTGCATACAATTGTACATATATTTATTTTATGTCTACCTATAAAAGTGCTTTAAATGATAAAACAGTGGTTTTTAATTACTTTCATGACCAATTATCCCATCCGCATTTCCAAATCGTATCGTCACAGAAATGAAAAGTAAAATATTATTTGTTATTTGAATGGGGTTTGACGCCGTCAGTTATATATGGCACATCCAGTTTTAGTGGTGGAGGAAGACCTCAAAATGAACCCGAGTAGGTAGGTAGATCCATCGTCCTTCCGTAAGTAACCAGCAAACTTTCTCTCATAACGTTTTTGGAATGAGCGGGACTCGAACCTACGACCTTAGGGAACGTATGACCCCTATTGTGAGCAACCAACATTCCTTTTTTACTGCTACCGCTCAAACTCCTTTATTGAAGAAAATGTTTTTCAAAACATGTTTTAAAGTCCCATTATTTCCATTTGTACGACATTTTAATATATCATTACAGTGACTATTATTTTGAAATGTTGTGGCCAATGTCAAATTCTATTCTATTCTATTCTATTCTATTCTATTCTATTCTATTCTATTCTATTCTATTCTATTCTATTCTATTCTATTCTATTCTATTCTGTTCTGTTCTGTTCTGTTCTGTTCTGTTCTGTTCTGTTCTGTTCTGTTCTGTTCTGTTCTTCAGCACAAACATCATACAGTGTTCATCGCCTTAACTATGTAGGCAATTTTATAATGAGAAGAGAATAACATATAATAACGTACACATATATATATAGCAACAATCAGTTTTCCGAGGACTGAAACCATATGTTTTAACATGTAAGATAATAGTTATATATAAACATTTCATATTATGAGGTTAGACATGTTTGGGTATGTATTGAATTTGCTATTTAACAGCAACACTGGTTATATGCTGTAGATGATCGAAACTTGGATAAGTAACATTTTTCATACTTAATTCTATCTAAAATTGTTTACATAGTTTTAAAGTCGTGCCGATAGCCAGCACTATCTGCACGCCAGTAATATTTGTCTTCCATGCATTTGAAATTATTTGCAAATATATATTTGATCGAATGGCGTTACGTTAATCCAGGTACTGTAAGGGTGCACGGATACTACTATAGGAACGTTTTACATTAAAGCAACACTAGCTTCAATATTACGTCAAATTCCCATTTTGATAGAGGTTTAAAGGCACAATAGCAATTTCGACAAATTTCAAATATAAATATCTACATTTTGTGAGAATGAAATTAAGAAAAGCCAGTGTTTATGCAGACCCTTTACGTTGTTTCTATATAACAAAACGAAATATACTTTAATTTAATAAACTTATATCGGTATGATAGAAACATAATCTTAGAAAAATATCAATTTCTATTTTGTTTAAATAGCGTTTTAAAATAATTGTTAAAACTAAGCTCGATGTTTCAAACAGTCGTACGTGGAAAATAGCACATTCACTTCGTGAATATTAGTAACATTTGCATACAACATTGCCAGGTTTGCCTTTTAACATTACTGTTTCTATGTATAGAATGTGACCATTAATAATAATCATAAAACAATTAAATAAAAACTATTTTATTAATGTTAGCTATGTGCACGCCTGACGTGTTCGTTAATTTTCTTGGCTTCCGTCCATGAATTATTCGGAAAATATTTCTTACTTTTAAATCGGTATTAAATTAGTTCATAACCATTAATTTATGAACACTTCACAAACTGTTATTCTTAGAAAACTACTAATTTACATAATTTAGTAATTTTGGTACTTTTAAGACAGAGCTCTAGCACCGTATACTACTTTAATTATAAAATATTACTTGATGAGATTTTGAATTTAAACTGATTACGAGATAAACTATGACGTCACTATTCGAGGGTTTAGTTCAACATTTTTCTATCTGCATATAAAACAATAAGTAAATGGAGCAGCGTTGCGTTCGGAACCATCGACTTGTAATACACAGATGCTTTTTTATAAAAAAAAAAAATGCTTGATTTGTTAAAAGTGTCTATTTTCTTACATTCGTGGTGTTCAAAAGAATGTCTCATTTTCATTTCCAATATGAAGTGTCAAAATTATGTCAAATTAACTCTCATGATAAGGCCATAATAAACCAATTACTTGATTATCATCCCCGTCCGACCTATAACTTTCTAGCCGCCCCGACCATTTTTTATTTTATAAAAAATATAATATTGTTTTTTAAAAAAGTACAATTTAAAAAAATGAAATTAAATCCTACACCCCTTTGTAAGAATTTGGATGATAATCTAACAATTGATTTATAATGGCCTATACCACATTTTAGTTTTATTACCATGTGAAATCATACATTGGTTATAAATAAACGTAACTTATTGAATATGTAGTAAAATACTAAATCTTGGAAAAACAGCAGTCCACAATGTATTGTCAGAATTTGTCATTTCTCCTGCAGTGATCAATACATATATAATTGACAAAACTCTTTATTTTGACAAATGGACATTCCAGAGTCAGATTTATTTAATAAAAGTTTTATCGCAACTTGGCTAATATGAAAATACTATCCCGGTCAACACCCCTCACCCCTAAATTGTTTTGTAACTTGTTGGTCAACCCTTCTATTTCATTTACAATTACGGTATCCGTAACGGTAATGAACTGTGTAAATGAATAAATCGTGGTTTTACAGGGAACCATCATTATAAAGATTATATAACGCAAATAGGAAGACAGGTCCCAGGCTCACTCTTCAAGCACAAACAGAACACATAACATACACATTCAAAAGGAAAAAAAACTACACACTCAACAAATACACTATTGTTGTATAATAAACCTAGAATCTTGATACCTTCAGATATGCAGATTTGCAGCCAAATTCTATCAAATTTCAAATTGTCACCCCTTAGGACACGCATGACATAAAGTGACCATATTCTTGCCATCACTCTATTGATACCCTTGAACCATACATGGGTAAGCTACCATTGATTTTTTTTTATTCTTTAGTAAATAAAAAGTTAGCACGTTTGTCATTCATAGAGAGACCCAAAAGAAAGAGGTGAAACTTACTTTTTAATGGTTGTCATCCTCTTCACTATAAAAATATGATGAAAAAAGTAGGAGCCATATATCATCTAAGAGATTTTTTTCTGTTGACAATGTGAAAGTAGACTTCCGAAAGCATATTATATCCATACCCAAATTTCAAACCATATCTTTTTTTTAAAATTCACAATTCAAACATGACAATGCTATCAAAATATATCAATAATGTATTTCAAAGAAAAAAAACGAGCATTAAAATAATTAAAATACATTTTTAAATAAGAAGAAACCAGTATTATATATAACCGCCATAATGCGAGGCAATGGTGGTACTATGCCTACATGGTTGATCAAACCCAAAGCATATATAATTATAAATGTTCAAAAGATTGATTGATTGATTGATTGATTGATTGATTGATTGATTGATTGATTGAATATTATGCGTCATTTTTATGCCATCGAGGGCACACGATCAGTTAACTTAACCACTGTTTCCTGGGATCCTGAAAGGTTAACCAGTACTCGAGCATACCCCATCTCCGCAAGTAATTGATAACTTTCCCACTTGAATCAGTGGTGAGAGACGAATGATAAAGAGACACAATGTCGTAA